>PVIU01007521.1:80017-91208 GCA_004026605.1 Ondatra zibethicus
ATCTATGTAGGTCTCTCTTAGTGTCCGTATTGTTGTCTAAATTCTCTGGGATTGTGGTTTGTAAGATGGTTTTCTTTGCCTTATGTTTAAAAACCACCTATGAGTGAGTACATGTGATAATTGTCTTTCTGTGTCTGGGTTACCTCACTCAAAATAATGCTTTCTAGTTCCATCCATTTTCCTGCAAAATTTAAGCTGTCGTTATTTTTTTCTGCTATGTAGTACTACAAATATTTGTAGTGATAGTAATTGAGGACTAAAAAAATCATGAATTTGAAAGGAACTTGAGGATGGATGTTGGAGGGGTTGGAGGGAGGAGAGGAAGGAAATAATGTACTATATTTTTAGTTAAATAAAAATTTAAAGGTAAACAGCACAGTGCCTAGGAAGGTAGAATATAAAGGAAAGTCTTTACAATATACATTTCAGAATGATATCTTGGATATTATGAACAAAAGGAGAAAATATAGGTGAGCCAGACATTGTGCAAATTAAAATTTATATTTAAAAGATACTGAAAAGAGAAGGAAACTGAACTTGTAGAACTGGAGAAAGCATTAATTGATTCATATCTCATATGAGAGTAATATCTAGAATATTTAAAGAACTTCTACAAGGCTTGATATACAGCACAGTAGTAAAGAACTTACCTAGTAGATGGGAGTGTGAGGCCCTAGGTTCAATACCCAGCACACACACACACACACACACACCAAAATTCCTACAACAATGGCAAAAAATCTGATTTGAAAATTCATAGGACTATGTGTGTAGCTCAGTGGTAGAACATGTATTTAGCATGTACAAAGTCCCAGGTTCAACCAAAAGAACAAAAGACAAAATGTGATCAAAACACTCATATGAGCATGTTTTTGTGATGCTGGTGATGTAACCAAGGAATGTACACATTAGCCGAGTGCTCTACTAATGAGGTATTCATTCAGCCTTCAAATTTTTCTAAAAAGAAAATAATATATGACTGTAATAAGCATTCAAAAGATACTTAATAATACTCTAGATAAAGATAAATAAAAACCAATGAAATTACTTTATATTTACGAGGATGGCTGTATTTTTTTAAAGGAAAAATATGTGTTGCTGAAAGTACTTAAATCTGAGGCCCCCATTTATCGCTGGCAGGAATATGAATTGGCATGTGCACTACGTGTTAAATTTCAGAGCACAGAGTGAAGAGAAAGAAGGCACAGAAGAAACTGAAGTCTGGCCTCAGCAGATGAGACTGTTTATTGACACACAGAGAGAGGGGCAGCTTCTCTCTCACAGAAACAAAAGAGGTCTTGTAAGGGGAAAGTTTGTAAGGGCTTGAAACAAGGAAATTGATTCATCTGTAGGAGCCCTGTGTGTGTATGGTCTCTCTCCTTTCTGGAACAGCTTGTTTCAGGCAAGACAGACTATCTTGGGAGAAAGGCTATCTCAGCAAACACTCTTCTCTGGGTTGTGGTTGACCAGTAAGGTTAAGCAAGGACAACTCTAATCTCACAGGGATCCTGTTTTACATCTGAGGCACTCTATTACTGTATAAAACACTTGGGCATCTCTTCAAAAAGAGCAATGCAAAATTCCCATATGACCCAAACCCCAAAATTCTCCTAGGTATACACTTAAAAGAACTCGCCACTGTGATAAGAACCTGCGAGAATCAATTTAAAAGAAGAAAATAACTACTTTGGCTCATGGTTTCAAAACTTAAAATCCCTGGCCATCTAGTGCCACTATTTCTAGGTTTATTGTAAAATAGAATGCTATGGAGGAAGGGTATGGGGAATGAAAGCTAGAGATGTTGGTATCATGACAACCAGGAAGCAAAGAACACATACAACTAGTGGGCTTTTGTTGTTGTTATTTTATCCATATATCTAGCCTATTTAGGGAGAGTCATCTCCTCTTAATCCTGCTGGAAAGTACTCTTCACAAACGCACGCCAAGTCATGCATTACGAACCTCCCAGATATTTCTTAAAACAATAAAGTTGATAATCAAGATTAGCTGTCTGAAATTTTATGGAAATTCATATCTGTACTGTTTTCTAAATGCTAATGTCTCCAACCAAACATTACACATCATAGCTTAGTCATCATTCTATGGGAGTATTTAGAGGTGGGCGCGATAAAAGGCGATTACAGCATAAAGCCAGAGCTCTCCTCATCAATATAATTGGCACTTCTATTTTTAAAAACAGGCGGGAGAAATTTTATTTGTTCCTTCTACTACGAGAGGACACAAATCTACGAGCAATGGGTGCTCACTACATATTGAATGTGCTAGCACTTTGATCTTGGATTTTGAAAACTCTATAACTAGGAGCAATAAAATTTCTGTTGCTTATAAACTACCCAATCTGAGGTGCTTTTATAGTAGTGCAAACAGAGTGATACAGCCCACAAATACAAAACTAAAGAACTCTACAGGTCTTTAAAATTGATAAAATCAGAATAAAACTGAAAATAATTACATCTTTATGAAAAATTAACTTACATTGTGTGTGTTTGTGTGTGTGTGTTGTATGCATGTATGTCTGTGTGCACCCATGAGCATGTATCCAGAAGCAAGAGGAAGATATTGGGTATTCTGCTATACAATTCATCTACCTTATTCCAGTGAGATAGGACCTGTCACTGAATCTTGAGTTTACTAATTTTCAGCTAGATTGGTTGACAGAAAATCTTAGTGGCCTGGTTTTCATGTGTGGGTGCTAGGGATACCGACTCAAGTCCTCATGCTGTGCATCACTTGCTCTTGCCCACTGAGCCATCCATATCTCCAGCCCCCAATTCTTACTTTAATAAGACTTCAAAGCAGACACGGTGTCATATTTCTGTAATCTCATCACTTCAGAGACCGAAGCAAGAGAACCATGGGTGTAAGATCAGTCAGAAGTACATAGCAAGCTCCTAGTCAGCCTTGCCTGGGTAGCAAGATCGGGTCTCAAACAAACATTAAAAATCCCAACAAGATCTAGGGGTTATAGCTCAATAGTACAGTAAACACATACCATTGCAAGGCTCTGGGTTAAATTCCCAGCTCAAAATCATTTTGAAAATTGAATAAAGGCATATCTCCACCCCGATGGCTTTGGTGAATTATAGCAAAAATGAAGAAAATTTCTTCTAAAATATAAAAGATGAGCAAGACTTAAGTCAGTTTACCATGCTAGCATCGTTCTGTTATGAAATAATAAAAGATAATATAAAAACAAACAAATCAACAGTATATAATTCACAATTTATGTTCTGTATAATGAATATTTCTGGAAAACCATCAATAAAAGTATCATCCAAACAAATTTAGAATATATAAAAAGAATCATATATCATGACTAAATGGGATTTACACTTAAACTGCAAGTTTGGCTTGATATTCGAAAGTGAGCAATGTTGGGGGCTAGAGAGACAGCTCACAGTTATGAGTGCTTACTGTTCTTCCAGAGGACTCGAGTTTGGTTCTTAGCATCCACATTGAGATGTTCACAATCGCCCGCAATTTCAATTCCAGGGTCTGACATTCTTTTCTGGCATCCACAGACACCTGCTTATATGTGGCACATACACAGAGAGAGAGAGAGAGAAAGAGAGAGAGAGAGAGAGAGAGAGAGAGAGAGGAATAAAAATAAAACTTTTACAAAAGCTGTCAATGTCATTTACCATAGCAACAAGTTAAAAAAGGAAAAATTATGTTACCTTTTTTATAAAAAAGATTTTTGAAAAAAACTCACGGTCTTTTTATGATTAAATGGTCCTAATAATCTAAGAATTAAAGAAAAATGCCTAAATGTGCTAAAGGGAATTTCTGAATAACCTAAATGATAAAAATGCTCTACTTTAAATAAAATAGAAATAAATATAATCTCCTTTCATCAGTGCTATTCAATACATTAGAGGTCTCAGTCAAAATGAAAGCTTTTAATATAATAATATTAAAATACACACAAATAGAAAAGTAGAGACAAAACTGATGTTATTCACATAATGGTACAAAGAAACCCAAAGAGTTATTTTAAGCTGCTAAAACTAATAGCAAGATTTTAGCAAGTTCCCATGGTATAAAAAATAATGAAGATAAACAAAATATAATAAAGAAAAAGAAAATATATCCTATACATTAGCTATGAAGCAGTACCATGTACAGTCAGCACCAAATATTAGCTGCATAAATGCACCTCTAAGAATAATATGCTAGTAAAGATAAAATAGTAAAGACTAAACGATAATATAAAACTGTGGGGATATATACATAGTAAAGAGTCAACTTTCCCAAAATGGATTCAGTGCAATCATTTTCAAATTCCAGAGGATGGGTTTTCAATGGAGTTGATGATCATAAAATTCACATAGTAAAGCAAAGGACCTGTATAGCCAGGTTAATTTTGAAATGAACAAAGTTGGAGAACATATACATACTACCTTACATCAGCTTCCCACACAGGTACAGTATACAAACAGTATGATATCAACAGAAATGCAGGTGCTTAGATAAATCATACAGAATAAATAATCTGCAACTAATCCCATACAATTATGGTTTACTTATATGGGGGAAGATGTAGAAAGGTAGACAGTAAAATCTCTTCGTCACATTGTGCTGACAGAAATGAACATATATATGCAAAAAAGTGAACATCAACCTATTCCTTGCACTATATATAAAAGTTAACTCAAAACTTGTAAACCATCTCTACATTAAAGTTAAAGTTATAAAACAAATTCTAAAGAAAAGCATTAGAAAAAAATAGTGAGACTAGAGTTTAAGATAACAAGTTTTAAAATGGACAACAAAAGGACAATCAATCAAAAACAGTGGCATCTTGGACTCTATCAAAATTTAAAATCACTGGTCTACTAATACTGTGCTGAGGAAGTACAAACAAGCACAAAATACTTGGAGAAAATATTTTCAAGTCAAACATCTGATAAAGACTTCTATCCAGAATACATAACAGCTCCCAAACCAAAATATTAGGAATAAGACAAACAACTGAATAAAAAGTAGCCAAGTTATATGATGTGTGGTTAAAAGCTTGTCTGAGTAGGAAAAGGATTTAAGACATGAAGAGCTATCAAAGATACAGAGTGAGCAAAGCTATTCATTCATGGTGAGCTGAAAAACTAACAGCTACCTTAGAGAATAGGCGCCTTGGCATGTTCATATAATATGGCCCAGTTATCTTCTTCTTAAGTATATACTCCTTTTTGGAGTTTCAAAACAGAGTTTTACTGTGTAACAGCTCTAGCTGTCCTAGAATTCATAGACCAGGCTGGCCATGAACTCACAGAGATCCACCTACTTCCGCCTCCCAATTACTAGGACTAAAGGAATGTGCCACCATCACCACCTGGCAATCAAAGTGTTCTTAATGGGCATAATGAATAAACAAACTGTAGTATTCCACACAATGAAATACAAGCCAGGAAAAAGACTAACAATCTCACAGCAGCATAGATAAATCTCAAATTCATTATGTAAAATGGAAGAGGCCAGACTCAAATTGTAACAACTTATATGATTCTATTTTTATAAAATCTTAGAAGAATAAAATTATATAATAAATACATTACTAGTTGCCAAGAGTTTGGGGTGGGAGAAACTATGATAGGTCATACAGAAACTTTTAGGAGATATAGGAATATTCTGTAGCTTGATTACTATTGTTGTACAACTGTCAAAATGCATGACTATATACCAAAATGGTAAAAATTTTTGATATGATTTATAGCTCAATAACCCTGATATTTTAAAGATTTCATTTATTTTATATGTCTGATTTTATGACTGCATGTATGTAATAATAATTTCCACTGATGTGACATTTTTTGGTAGTTCAATGCCAAAGTTATTGGTCCAGTAAATGCTGTTTCTCTTCCTACTTTCATCCCCCTTTGGAAGGGCAGCATGTTAAGCTGTTATCATTTCTTTCTTCTGATTCCTTCTTGATTAGAGCACGTTTTATTCAGAAAAGAAGAATTGAGTAGTGCATGAAAGTTTTGTATGTCAAAACTGAATTGAAGAGGGAGTCAAGACCTGAAAAGAGGACGTATAGAAGCATGAACACTTCAGCAATTTTATAATTTTGTTTGATAGTAATTCTGCCATAGGTTATGCACAGGTGCCTTAATGTGGATGTGCATAAGAAAAAACTGAAACCCATTTGAGATGAAAGAATTCATAAACTATCAGTCACTTTGTATGCCCAGAAAAGGCAAATTTAGGCTTAATTCTTAAGCTTGTCAGGTTCTAAAACCTGTGTTCTTTCTGTCCCCACAAAATACTTATCAAGGGAGGGACAGATTTTGTATTTCAATAGAAATTAGAGCTTTAAAATTATAGAACAAATCTAGAAATACAATTACATGTAAATTCACACACATGCATACATACACACGTCCCTCTATAAATGAGTACATGGTGCAATCTGAAGAAGTCTTGTAGTTTAATTAACAGCTTTGTGCCAGCATCAATTTCTTGGTTTTTAATAGAATCCTATATTTTATGGAAGATAATAACATAAGGGGAACTTGATGGAGAGGAAGGACATGGAACTCTGTTATTTTTATTACTTTATGTGACACTGTAAATATTTCAAAATAAGTTAAAATCAAGTCTCTAAATAGACATTTATTATGAACAAACATAATAGAATTAATAAGCTTATAATAGTATATATGAAAATCTGGGTATTCCAGTTCCTCTAAGTCATACCACAAAGGAGCTTTAAGGTCCAGCATTGGCTGCCAGAAATCCATTTTAATGCTGTAAAAATTCACCCATTTAAAGAAGGGCAGAGGGGCAAGCAACCTCTGTGGGATGAGGCCCAAGTTAGCAACTTCCATTGGAGCAGTCCTGAGCCACTGACCTCCTCGGGACCAGGCCTAGGTTAGTAACCTCTGTGGGAGCAGGCCCAAGACAAGGACACCCACGGGAGCAGGCCCAAGCCAGTGATCTCTGCCTGAGCAGGCCCAAGTGAGTGACCTCTGCAGAAGCAGGTATGAGGGAACAACCTCTACAGGAGTAGGCCAGAGCCAGCCACCTCACTGAGACCAGACCCAGATCAGCGACCTCTGTGGGAGCAGACCCAAGCCAGGAACATTGGTGGAAGAAGGCCCGAGCTAGTAACCTCTGATGGAACAAGCCAGCCACCTCCACAGGAACAAGCCCAACCAGTGACCTCCACAGGAACATGCGCAAGCCAGTGACCTCTGTAGGAACAGGCCCAAGCAAGCAACCTCTGTGGGAGCAGGCCCAAATGACGTCTGTGATTGCAGAGCAAGCTCCATGAATACTGAGTGACATCTGGAGTAACTGGAGCCATGGCCCTGACTTCATCACAAGGAGCAACCATCTGAGCCTAGGATTCACTGGCACCAGGAAGATTGATCACCAGAGACACAGTCCCAACTACACCAATCAGAGGAAAAGATGGGTTGACAAGGTAAGAACACACTCAACATCACAAAGAACAACACAACATCAACAAAAACTAATGGCTCTAAAACAGCAAGACTTGAACACCCAATAAAGATGAAGCAAAAGAAAATGACCCAAAAAATAACTGTAGGAGAATGTTTGAGTCCTTTAAAGAGGAAATGAAAAATTCTCTTAAAGAAATGGAGGAAAAGACAAACAAAAAATTGGAATACATCAACAAATCCCTTAAAGAAAACCAAGAAAAAGCAATCAAACAGGTGAAAAAAGAAACAATTCAAGACTTGAAAAAAGAAATAGAGACAATACAGAAAACACAAACTGAGGGAATTCTGGAAACAGAAAATATGGGGAAATGATCGGGAACTACAAATCAAACATAAAGACAGTAAGAGACCAAGGATGATAGCCCAGACTACTATACCCAGCAAAACTTTCAATCACCATAGAAGGACAAAACAAGGTATCTCACAACAGAACCAGATTTAATTAATGCCTAGCCACAAACCCAGCCCTAGACAAAGTACTAGAAGGAAAACTCCAACCCAAGGAAGGTAGTTACCTCTACAAAATCACAGATAATAGATGATCTCACAGAAACAAATCCCAAAGAAGGGGAAAAGCACACATAAATAACTCCACCAACAATGAGAACTAAAATAACAGGAACTAACAAAAACTGGTCAGTAATATCCATTAATATAAATGAACTCAACTCACCTATACAAAAGACACAGCTACAGATTGGATACAAAAACAGAATCCATCCTTCTGCTGCTCAACCTCAAAGACAGACATCACCTCAGAGTAAAGGGATGAGAAAAAATCCCAATCAAATGGATCTAAAAAACAAACTGGTGTAGCTATCCTAATATCTAACAAAATAGAGTTCAAACTAAAATCAATCAAAAGAGATAAAGAAGGATATTTCATATTTGTCACAGGAAAAATTCATCAAGACGAAATCTCAATCCTGAACATCTATGCCCCAAATACAAGGGAACCCTCATATTTTTAAAAAAAACACTACTAAAGCTTAAATCACACATTAAACCCCACACACTAATAGTAGGAAACTTCAACACCCAACTCTCACCACTGGACAGGTCTGCCAGACAGAAACCTGACAGAGAAATAAGGGAACTAACAGATGTTATGACTCAATTGGACTTAACAGACATCTATAGAACATTTCATCCAAACATAAAAGAATATACTGTCTTCTCTTCACCTTATGGAACTTTCTCAAAAACTGACCACATACTAGGTAATAAAGCAAACCTCAACAGATACCAAAAAAATTGGAAAGACCCCATGTATCTTGTCAGATCACCAAGGTTTAAAATTAGAATTCAACAGCAACACTAATTTCAGAAATCCCACAAACACATGGAAATTAAACAATGCTTACCTGAATGACCAATGGGTCAAAGAAGAAATAAAGGAAGAAGTTAAAGACTTCCTAAAATTCAATGAAAATGATCACACAGCATACCCAAATTTATGGGACACAATGAAAGCAGTGTTAAGAGGAAAGTTCATAGCACTAAATGCCTACATAAAGAAGCTGGAGAAATCTCACACTAATGAGTTAACAGAACACCTGAAAACTCTAGAAAAAAAAGAGAAACAAACTGTCCCAGGAGGAGTAGATGGCAGGAAATAATCAAATTGAGAGCTGAAATCAACAAAATAGAAACAAAAAGCAATGCAAAGAATCAATGAGACAAAGAGTTGGTTCTTTGAGAAAACAATCAAAATAGACATACCTTTACACCAACTAGCCAAAAGGCAGAGAAAGAATATCCAAACCAACAAAGTTAGAAATGAAAAGGGGGATATAACAACAGACACAAAGGAAATACAGAGAATCATCAGGTCATACTCCAAAAACCTGTACTCCACAAAATTGGAAAACTTAAAGGAAATGGACAATTCTCTGGGTAAATATCACTTACCAAAATTAAGTCAAGACCAGATAATCAAATTAAATAGGCTTATAACTACTAAAGAAATAGAAACAGTCATCAAAAGTCTCCTAACCAAACAAAGCCTAGGAAGGTGGTTTCAGTGCAAAATTCTACAAGAATCTCAAAGAAGAAGTAATACCAATACTCCTGAAATTGTTCCACACAATAGAAACAGAAGGAACATTGCCAAACTCTTTTTATGAGGCTACAATTACCCTAAGACACAAACAACACAAAGACATTACTAAAAAAGAGAATTACAGACCAATCTCATTCATGAACATTGATGCGAAAATGCTCAATAAAATACTGACAAGCAGAATCCAAGAACACATCAGAAAAATCACCCACCATGACCAAGTAGGCTTCACCTCAGAGATGCAGGGATGGTTCAACATACAAAAATCTGTCAATGTAATCCACCATATAAACAAACTGAAAAATACCCCACATGATCATCTCAATAGATGCTGAAAAGACAAAATACAACATCCCTTCATGATAAAGGTCTAGGAGAGAGCAGGGACACAAGGAACATACCTAAACATAATAAAGGCAATATGCAGCATGCCAACAGCCAACATCAAACTAAATGGAGAGAAATTCAAAGTGATCTCACTGAAATCAGGAACAAGACAAGGTTGTCCATTCTCTCCATATCTAGTCTATATAGTACTTGAGATTTTAGCTAGTGCAATAAGACAACAGTGATGTGGGAGTCCCCTCTGGGTGCTGTGATAACCATTAATGAATAAAGAAACTGCTTTGGACCTATAGCAAGGCAGAACTTAGATAGGTGGGAAAAACTAACCTGAATATTGGGAGGAAGAAGGGCAAAGTCAGGGGGAGATGCCATGGAGCCACCAGAGTCAGACATGCCGAATCTTTGATGGTAAGGCACTGCCATGTGGTGATATACAGATTAATAGAAATGGGTTAAATTAATATAAGAGTTAACCAATAAGAAGTTAGAGCTAATAGGCCAAGCAGTGATTTAATTAATACAGTTTCTGTGTGGTTATTTTGGGGCTAAGCTAGCTGGGCAGCTGGGAAGAACAAGTGGCCAGCTCCCTCCAGCAAAACAGAAGGAGATCAAGAGGATAGAAATCAGAAAAGAAGTCAAACTCTCACTCTTTGCTGATGGTATGATAGTTTCCATAAGTGACCCCAAAAATTCTACAAAGGAACTTCTATAACTCATAAATACCTTCAATAATGTAGGAGGGCATAAGATTAACTCAAAAAAATTTTACAGATGATAAATAGACTGAGAAAGAAATCAGAGAAACATCACCCTTCACAATAGCCACAAATAACACAAAATACCTTGGAAATTGAAGAAGATACCAGAAGATGGAAAGATCTCCCATGTTCTTGAGTAGGTAAAATTAACATAGCAAAACTGGCAATCTCACCAAAAACAATCTACAGATTCAATGCAATACCCAAAAAATCCCAGAAAAATTCTTTACAGACCTCAAAAGAACAATACTCAACATCATATGGAAAAGCAAAAATTCCAGGATAGCCAAGAACAATCCTGTACAATAAAGGAACTTCGGGAGTTACTATAGAGCTACAGTGGAACACTTAGCTCGCAAGCCCAGAGAAGCTGAATACCTAAGTGAACCCAAGGAAAGCATACACAGAACCTCCTGGAAATTGGAAGCAAACAGGATCATCAAGCAAAAGTTGGAAGCCAGGGGCGGGGATAGAGGTGGGAGAAATTTCATCCGATGGATGGAGATAGAGACAGAGACCCACAATCACATCAGAGCAATGGA
>PVIU01007522.1:6796-91039 GCA_004026605.1 Ondatra zibethicus
ATTAATCTTATAAATTTTGAGAAGATATTTATACCTTAAGGAAAGATGTTAAAGTGGCAATAAAACTGTCCTTAAATATTTGTTTTTCTTCTGTCCCATATCAGGTGTCTCTTCTGACATGAGACTGGGATTTTGGATTTTACTGTAACAAGTATGCTTTGGTTTAGAGAAGTAGAGAGCCACATTCCAACTCCAAATTCAGCTTTATTCTGTAACTGGACTGGGACTACAAAAAAACCATTTGCATTATATGTCTGCAGAGAATAGCAGAAAAAAATATTTGGGAAGATTTATGAAATTTTATCCTGTTTGAAATGTGATATGCTAATAGGCTGATATACTCTTTTTCTTGGGACATTTTCTCTGGATGATTCGTCATTTTTCTTCAGATGTCTCATTTGTCCAGTGATCTTCAGATTACTTAGCTGGATGCCTTTATTCTCCTAAAAACACAGAAACAAAACCCTTCCCTAACCCTAATTTCAGGGAGCTTATCTTTTGGCAAGTTATTTCTAACCAAATGAAAAGTGTTTACTAGTTTTATATGTTAGTTTAGATTAAACAGCCATGCTGCTTGATGAACAATCTTCTCTTTAATTAAGAGGTGTCTGTTGTTCAAATCAAATTTTTGTCAAATTTGATGATATTCATAGTTTTTCTTCTCCTGTGGAAACAAAAGCAAAACCCCTTCCTCAGCATAGCACATGTCCTGGTTTCCATTCTGAGGTCAGGACATCATTAAAATACACCAGCTGATTTAATTATGTAGTTTATTTTTTCTATCATCCTATGTCTCTCTGCAGCTGTTGTTCCTTTCTCATTAGCATTTAGAAAATGCAAAGTTAATAAAGAATTATGCATTCTTTTTCTGGGCATCTTTATCATTTCTTTCTGTTTATTTAATATATCCTTTAGAGCTTGATTTGAACTTTATATAACTGCCTACCCTGTATGTGATATACCTGTATTATGATTTATAATTAATAAGCAAAAAACGTTTTCATTTTCTTAGAGACATATGCTGGAGCATTGTCTGTCTTTATTTATACAGGAATACTCACAACGGTCATAGTTTCTAGCAAATGTGTGATTACTAAATCAGTCTTTTCCAAACTCAAAGCAATTGCCCATTGAAAACCTGAATTGGTATCAATGTTACTTCCTGCAGATAGTAGTGGTGTTTGGTTATATAAAGAACAAGTAGTACATTTCTTTATAATTTCCTTGGTTTGTTGCCATGTGATGGAAAAGTCTTTTTAAACCTTCGCTATTGACATAGTTTTATGAAGTTCTGAGGCCTTCAGCATATTTCCAATCAATACTTGATCAATATTTGTACTATCTTGTGCTAGAGGACCCAGTAAACATGTATGGGATCAGATATGTGTTATGTATATGGGATGATTTCTATTCCTGATTGTATCTTGTAACTGAATAAATAATAATGCAATTCTGTATCATCTGAAATATATTCAACAGTTTTAATATGAAAAACAATCCTATCTGCATATTACAAATCGGTAACTATATTGAGAGGTTCTTTAAAATCTCTTAGTATCATGAGAATAGCATATAATTCTCATTTTAGACAGAATAAGAAGGGTTTTGATCTACTTTACTTAAATTTTTTTATTTGTAGCCTGCCTTTAATGATTTATTTTCATTAGTGTAGAATGCAGGGGCTCCAGTTATTGGTGTTTCCCATACAATGTGAAGTAGAATAGAGCTAGTTTGATTTATAAGTTAAATTCTCTTGCTTTGGGGATATTTGTTGTTAATCTCTCTCCAAAATTATTACAAGCTCTTTGCCAGGGTTCACTTTATGCCCATAATTTGTCAATTTCATACTATTAGAAGATACTATAATTTCTGCTGGGTCTATTCCTGCTAATTGATGTAGTCCCAATTTTCCTCTTAGAATTAACTCAGAGACTTTTTCAACATAAGTTTTTAATTTTGTAATCAGTTTATTGTTGGCAGAGGCTGCTCGTTCATTCCTGGCTACCCAGACTTGAAATAACCACACAGAAACTATATTAATTAAATCAGTGCTTGGCCTATTAGCTCTAGTTTCTTATTGGCTAGATCTTATATCCTAAACTAACCAATTTCTATTAATCTATGTATCACCACATGGTTGTAGCCACTGGTAAGGTTCAGTCTGGCATATGGCATCTGTCTCTTGCAGCAGCTACCTGGCTTCTCACTGACTCCACCTACTTTCTCTCTACATCTCTGTTTGGAGTTCACATCTGACTTTACTCTGTTAAGCCTTTGGCCAAAAGCGGCTTTTTTTTTATTAACCAATGGCAATACATATACAGAAGGACTTCCCACACCAGTTTATGTGGTAAAAAGACCTATTCTAAGACATATCTTCCCTCTGCATTAAAATTCCTGTAGGGGAATGTTTGGAGGGGAATATGACCAGAATGTAGTTAAGATTTGGATCCACATGATCCATACATGCCTTCTGTAATTCCTCTTCTATCAAAGCTAATTCTCTCTCAGTTTCGGCTGGTAATTTCCTGAGACTATTTAAGTCCTTGTCACCATCTTAGGTTTTGTTAAAATTAATCACTTCATTAGGTTTTGTTCCAACCTATAGACTGCAAATGTCTCCTAGCAACCCATGCAAGTGATTAAGAGTCTACAATTGGTCTCTCCTAATTTGTAGCTTTGGTATCAATTTTTTTGTAAACTTATTTTATAGCCTAAATAATTAATAGAATCTCCTCTTTGTATTTTCTCAGGAGCAATTTGTAATCCCCAGCAAGGTAAAATTTTCTTTACTTCTTCAAACATTCTTTTTAAAGTATCTATGTTTGAATCTGATAAAAAGATGTTGTGCATGTAATGGTAAACTATAGATTGAAATAACTGCTTCCATATCCTTTCCAACGGCTGTCATATAAAATGTTGGCATAGAGCATAGAGTGAGGCTATTTAGCATTCCCTGTGGGAGAATCTATCATTGATATCTCTTAGCAGACTAAAAATTATTGTAAGTAGGCACTGTGAGTGCAAATTTTTATCCGTCTTTTTCTTGTAAAGATATAATGAAGAAACAATCTTTTAAATCAATAATCATAGGAGGCCATCCTTTAGGCAATAGGGAAGGCAAAGGCATTACAGATTTTAGAGAGCCCATTGGCTGAATCACCATATTAACAGCTCTTAGATCTGCTACCATTCTCCATTTTCCAGATTTCTTTTTAAAAGCAAATACAGGAGAATTCCAAGGGCTGGTTGATTCTTCAGTATGCTGAGCATTTATCTGCTCTTATACCAGCTGTTCTAAAGCCTGCAGTTTCTCTGTTGTTAAAGGCCATTGAGCAAGCAATACAGGTTTGTCTGCCAACCATTTTAAAGGTAGGGCTGTTGGTGCCTTTGGAAAATCAGCAGCTGTTGTGCCCTGTTCTTGTACAACCTAAATAGTTGATGACTGTTCTTTACAATACCTTCTAATGTTTTTCCCAGAAACATATGTTAATGTATGGCTTGTTTCTAAGATGAAGGGGAGCTGGATTTTGTTGAAGAATTTTTTGGCATCTAATGATCATATTATTCATGTGGGGTTTTTTCTTTCAGTTTATTTATATGATGGATTTCATTGAAAGATTTTTCTATTTTGAACCATCCCTGCATCTCTGAGATGAAGCCTACTTTATCATGGTGGATGATTCTTCTGATATGTATTTGGATTTGGTTTGCCAGCATTTTATTGACTATTTTTATATTAATGTTCATGAGTGAGATAGGTCTGTACTTCTCATTCTTAGTTGTATCTTTATGTGGTTTGGGTATTAGGGTAACTATAGCCTCTTAAAGAGCTTGGCAATGTTCCTTCTGTTTCTATTGTGTGGAACAATTTGAGGAGCAATGGTATTAGCTCTTCTTTGAAATTCTGGTAGAGTTATGTGCTGAAACCATCTGACCCTGGACCTGGACTTTTTTTAGTTGAAAGATTTTGATGACTGCTTCTATTTCCTAAGGTGTTATAAGGCTATTTGAATTGCTTATCTGGTTTTAACTTAATTTTGGTATGTGGTACCAGAAAATTGTCTACTTCCTTTAAACTTTCCAATTTTGTGGAGTACAGGTTTTTGAAGTATGACCTGATTTTCACTATTTTTCCTCAGTGTCTGTTGTTATGTCTGCTTTTTGTTTCTGACTTTGCTAATTTGGATATTCTCTCTGCCTTTGGTTAGTTTGGATAAAATTTTTCTATCTTGTTGATATTCTCAAAAGACCAATTGTTTGTCTCATTGACTTTTTTGTATTGTTTTCTTTGTTTCTATTTTATTGATTTTAGCCTTCAATTTGATTATTTCCTGATGTCTACCCCTCCTGGGTGAGACTGCTTCTTTTTGTTCTAGAGCTTTCAGGTATGCTCTTAAGTCACTAGTGTGAGATTTCTCCAGGTTCTCTATGTAGGCACTTAGTGCTATGAAGTTTCCTCTTAGCACTGCTTTCAAAATGTCCCATTTGTTTGGGTATGTTGTGCATTCATTTTCATTGAATTCTAGGAAGTCCTTCATTTTTTTCTTTACTTCTTCCTTGATCCATGGTGATTCATTTGAGGATGGTTCATTTCCATGAGCTTGTGGGTTTTCTGCAATTAGTGTTGTTGTTGAATTCTAACTTTAAGACATGGTAATATGATAAGATACCGAGGGTTATTCCAATTTTTTGTATATGTTGAGGTTTGCTTTGTTACTGAGTATTTGGTTGATTTTCGAGAAGTTCTATGAGGTGCTGAGAAGAGGTTTTTTTTTAACTTGGCTGAATGTTCTACAGATTTATGCTAAACCCATTTGAATCATAACATATGTTAGTTTCATTATTTCTCTGCTGAGTTTCTGTATGGAAGTCCTGTTCAGTGGTGAGATTTGTGTGTGTGTTGAAGTCTCCCACTAATAGTGTGTGAAGTTTGATGTTTGATTTAAGATTTAGTAATGTTTCTTTTACAAATGTGGGTGCCCTTATATTTGGGGCATAGACGTTCAGAACTGAGACCTCATCTTGATGTATTTTTCATGTGATGAATATGAAATGTCTTTCTTCATCTCTTTCATTTAATTTCAGTTGAAGCTTAATTTGTTAGATATTATGAAAACTATACCAGCTTGTTTCTTTGGTCCATTTTTATTGGAAAATCTTTTCCCAATCCTTTACTCTGAGGTAATATCTGTCTTTGAAGTTGAGATGTGTTTCTTGTATGTAGCAGAAGGATGAATCCTATTTTCATATCCATTCTGTTAGCCTTTGTCTTTTTATAGGCAAATTGAGACCATTGATATTAAGATATGTTAATGACCAATGATTGTTAGTTCCTGCCATTTTTGCTTTTGTTGTTAGTGGTGGTATTGTGTGTGTTTCCCTTCTTTGTGTTTTGCTGGTATGGAATTATCTATTGACTGTATTTTTGTGGGTGTAACTAACTTCCTTGTGTTGCAGTTTTCCTTCTAATTATTTCTGTAGGGCTGGATTTGTGGATCTGATATTGTTTAAATCTGATTTTGTCATGGAATATCTTGTTTTCTCTGTCTATGGTGATTGAAAGCTTTATTGGGTATAGTAGTCTGGTCTGGCATCTGTGGTCTCTTAGTACCTGCAGATCATCTGTCCAGGACCTTTTGGGTTGCATGAGGAGGAGCGGGCTGTTTCCCGCTGCCCAGATCCTGGCTGCTGGCCTGCTTTTGGTCCCGGCTACCTTATACTCGAAATAATTACATAGAAACTATATTCATTTAAACTCTGCCTGGCCCATTAGTTCTAGCCTCTTCTTGGCCAACTCTTACATCTTGATTTAGCCCACTTCTAATAATCTGTATTCACCACGAGGATGTGGCTTACCAGCATGAGTCTAACCAGTGTCCATCTTGGGCCAGAGAAGCATGGCATCTGTCATACTTCCCTTCTCCCCAGCATTCTGTTCTGTCTACTCCGCCCACCTAAGGGCTGCCCTATCAAAAGGCCAAGGCAAGCAACAGAAATACAGAAGGACCTCCTATACCATTTCCCCTTTTTCTGTTTAAACAAAAAGGAAAGGCTTTCACTTTAACATAATAAAATTACATATAACAAAACAGTTACAAGCAAGAACTACAGTTACTATATTTAGATCTATTTTATCTTTTATCATAACAATGGAAAACTATAACTATAACTATCTATCTATTCTCTAACTCCATCAAAGATCTGAGAAGGGTATAATATTACCTAAGTAAATGAGAAGTAAGCAACTTTCAAAACTCTAGAAGTGACAGAGACCTCTCGCTGCCTGGATAGTCACCCGAAGTTCCTCTGTACTGTTGGGGCATCCATCTTTAGCCTACAGGCCCATAGTAGCCAGCAGACATTTCCATGAACTAGGAAAATTTAAAGACAGTTCAGTCACTTTCTTCTGTATCCTGCAGAATGTCTTGCATATTATTTTATGAAGCAGGAACCCTGAAGGATCATCTCACCTTTAGGCAAGTTTAGCAGTCCTCTCTCTGTAGGTTCTTTGTGTCCAGTTAAGCAGTCCAGGCAAGAGCAGTTTTTTGCCCAAATGGCTAACAAACTCCATAAGGAGCCTCTTTGATGCCCATCTTCCTCAGGAAGTAGCTTGGTGCTGCCAGGAGCAGATGTGTCTCATTGTCATGAAAAGCCCTAAATTATTAAAACATTTAAAATGCGATATTCTGTAGTCTTTGAGAGATATGAAGAATGCCTATCTAACTGAAATATATCTTTATATATCTAGAAAATCTAACTAACATGACTACAAGCTTGACTATTTTTGATGATTATCCATTAACAACCTATATTTTTTAATTATGCATTACATTTTTAAATGAACTACACAATCACAATACCTTAATCAAGATCAGAAATACATATATATAACAAAATTGACCTTAAACTTGTATCAATAAATCAAAATTTAAACCAATGCAAAATAATTATATCTATATCATCTCCCCCTTTAAATGTAAAAGAACATTTATAAACAATATATTGGAATATGGGCATAGTTTTTCTCTTTAAACTTCTTTCTGTTGTATGGGGGTGCTGTCAATCAGGTCTTTCATGGTGTATCCTGTATGTCAGGTTCATCTCATTCGGCAGTTGAGTGAAGTAATTTTTTGAAGGTGTTCACAGTGACCTTTTAGGAGGCCTGGGGTCCATGAAACCATATTATTGGTCTGGAAGCAATCCATAGGTTTTCATCTTCTGTGAAAGCAAAAGAAGAACCTCTTTTTTTTAAATCATCATATCCTTAGGCCCAAATTTTGAAGTCATAATACCTTTATAATATCCATGCTGATTTGCCTTGGCAGCCCATAGAATGAGATGTCTCTCTGTACTTAGCTCCTTCACAGTCAAAAAATTTAAAGAAAAGACAATAAAATACATAATCCAGACATTTTGTGAATTTTTCATTTTTATGTGGCTTATTTTTTTAAACTATTACTATCTGTACTGTTTCTTTAAATACTTTACCCTTTTGTTTTAAGTATTAACTTTATTTTATGACTCTCTACACTCTTTTTTTTTCCTCCCAAGCCTACGTACAGCCATCCAACACTGTGACCCATTTAGAGGTATTTTATGTCTGAATTTGTCCTATTGTGAATCTGTAATTCTTTACTATCCAGGAGCATTTTTTAAAATGCTAAGCACTTTTTAAAAACTTAAGTTGCGTTTTGGTACTGCCTGTTTCCTGCCCAGTCTAAACCTTAACTGCACTGTTATCATGATAATTACGATAGTTCCAGTCTGAGATCTGCACAGTTTAGTATGGTGGAGCTGTTTCTGTTTTAGAGCCATTTGGTGCCCCAAGCCATACGCAGTTCCAGGCACACAGCGAGTCCACATTGCCATCCAGCAAGTCACTTTAGTCAGAAACCCTGTCCAAATGCTCTGTCTCCAGCAGGAGCCAGAGATGGTGTTGGCAGGATAGCCCAGAAAGCCAGTATTTTAAAACCACCTCAGCATTTTTACTATTGCGGCTGTTGAGTGAGGAAATTTTCTCTGCAGCACCCTGCTAGCAAACAGCAAAAACTCTGTTAAACTCTATTTTTTTTTAAGCTCTCTCAGATTTTACGTGGAGTCAGTCAACCACGTTGGGCAGCCAATTTGTAGTAATGAGGTGCGTGGGCTGCGTCCTTCCACCTGGCTCCCAGCAGCTGAAATAATTACACAGAAACTGTATTCATTGAAATACTGCCTGGCCCATTAGTTCTAGCCTCTTCTTGGCCAACTCTTACATCTTGATTTAGCCCATTTCTAATAATCTGTATTCACCACGAGGATGTGGCTTACCAGCATGAGTCTAACCAGTGTCCATCTTGGGCCAGAGAAGCATGGCATCTGTCACACTTCCCTTCTCCCCAGCATTCTGTTCTGTCTACTCCGCCCACCTAAGGGCTGCCCTATCAAAAGGCCAAGGCAGTCTCTTTATTTAAGCAATAAAAGCAACAGAAATACAGGAGGACCTCCTACACCACTTTTGGCTTTCAGAGTTTCCATTGGAAAGTCATGTGTAATTCTGATAGGTCTGCTTTTATATGTTACTTACCCTTTCTCCTTTTTCAGTTCTTAATGTTCTTTCTTTATTCTGTATGTTTAGTGTTTTGATTATTATGTGGCAAGGGAATTTTTTTTTGTACTGTCTGTCTGGTGTTCTGTAAGTTTCTTGTACTTTCACAGGCATGTCCTTTATTAGGTTGTAAAGTTTTCTTCTATGATTTTGTTGAATGTATTTTTCTGTGCCTTTGATCTGGATTTCTTTTTCTTCTATCCATATTATTCTTAGGTTTGGTCTTTTCATGGTGTCCTGGTTATTCTGTATATTCTGTGTTACGTATTTGTTGGATTTAACATTTTCTTTGACCAATGAATCTATTTCCTCTATAATATCTTCAATGCTTGAGATTATCCCTTCCATCTCTTGTACTCTGTTGGTTATGCTTGCATCTGTAGTTCCTGATCATTTACCCAGATTTCCCATTTCCAAAATTCTCTTGGTTTCTGTTTTCTTTATTGCCTCTCTTTCAGTATTCAAGTCTTGAACCATTCCCTTCACCTGTTTGTTTTCTCTTGGCTTTTCTTGCTTTCTTTAAGGGATTTATTGATTTCTTCCAATTTTTTGTCTTTTCCTCCACTTCTTCAAGGGAATTTTTCATTTCCTCTTTAAGTGTCTCTATCATCTTCATAAAGTTATTTTTAAGGTTATTTTCTACTGTTGCATCTGTGTTGGGATGTTCAGGCCTTCCTGGTGTAGAACCACTAGTTTCTGGTGGTGCCATAATGTTCTTTATGTTGTTGAATGTATTCTTACACTATTGTCTACCCATCTCTTCCTCCAATGGGTACAGGTGGGACCTGTGCTTCAGGGGTCCCTCTTCCTCCAATTGGTATAGGTGGAGCCTTTGGGTTAGGTGGTCACTATTCCTTCAGGTACAGGTGGGACCATGCCTCTGATGGTCACTGATGTGGCTCTGGGTCTCCTGTAGGTTCAAGCAGGGCCAAGGCTCTGGTCATTGCTCCTCCAGGTGTCAGCAGGGCCAAGGTTCCAGTAGTTGCAGATGGCAGATGAAGTGGGGAGTCTGCTCTTTGGTCTCTAGGTCTTCAGTGGGTGAGGGTGGGGCTTGGGATGTGCCACCAGGGGCTAGGGCCTAGAAAGAAGATCCCTCCAGCCACGAACCAAGACATTCACCTCTCCAGGTGAGGTCAGTGGTGGCAGATGTGGTGGAGGATGGTTGGGGCTCATATATTTTTCATAACATAAAATATTCTTCTGAATTTATCTAACTATTTATACTCATAACCACCATTTTCAGCTCAAAAAAAAAAAAACAAGTGGACAGCTGAGGTTGGCAAACATTAGCCAAATATAGCAAGGAAACTCTGTGTGTGTGTGTGTGTGTGTGTGTGTGTGTGTGTGTGTGTGTATTTCAATGAACTTTGTTAATCTCTGATCATGATATTATTAAAACAAAGCTCATTAGGAGCATTGGAGCAAGAAATTTTCTAAGGAAATTCAAACTTAAGAAACAAAGTTTCTCTTTCTCATTTTTTTTTAGAATAACTTTTTTCTTGTGGCTCCACCCAGCTCCTTCTCAAATTCATGGTCTCTTTTTTTAAAATTCTTGCTGTTTTACACACACACAGAGACATATATACACCCACACCCACTCACACATGCAAATATATGTACATACATACATATATATATATAGCTATTGGCCATTCAACTTTTTATTAGACCAATCAGGTGCCTTAGGCAGGTAAGGTAAAACCAATGTAACACACTTTACACAGTTAAAAAAAATAAGCATAAACAAACACCACACATCTTTATATAGTTAAAAATTCAGCAAAAAAATGGAACATACCTTTGCATAGTTAAAGTAATATTCCACAACAGCTGTTGGTTACTACCAAAATATAAGTGCTAACATTGTGCTTTTTGGGATACCTTGCTGTAGCCAGTGAATGCTTGTTCATTTTCTGGCCACCAAGACCCAAATAATCACACAAAAACTATATTAATTACAACACTACTTGGTCAATGATTCAGGCATATTCATAGTTAGCTCTTATATCTTATGTTAACCCATTTCTATTAATCTGTATATCACTATGGCCTACCTGCAAGGTTCCAAAATCCTTCTCCTTCAGCAGCCACATGGCATCTCTTCAACACCACCTACTTCCTCTCTCTCTCTCTCTCTCTCTCTCTCTCTCTCTCCATATATATTCTTCCAGTCTGGATATATACTGCCCTGCTATAGACCAAAGCAGCTTTTTTATTAAATAATGGTAATAAAACATATTCACAGCATACAGAGGGGAATCCCACATCATCTCCCCTTTTTTGTCTAAATAAAGAGAAAGATTTTTAACTTTAACATAGTAAAATTACATATAACAAACAGGTATCAAGCAAGAATTACAGTTACAATATTTCTTTATGAGTCTAAAGTTTCCAATCTAATTTATCTTTTGGCATAACTAAGGAAAACTGTAATTATAACTATCTAATCTTCAACTTCATTAAAGACCCCAGAAAGATATATTACCTAAGTAAATGGGAGGTGCATTATAAGCAACTTCCAAAACTCTAGAATTGACAGACATATCTCACTGCCTAGATAGTCAAAGTTCTTCTGCCACATTTGGGCATCCATCTTCAAGCACAGGCCCATAGTGTCTAATAGACTTTTCCATGAAGCAGGAAATTTTAAAGAATATTCACCTATGTTCACCTATATTGGTAGTTTGTCAGTAACTTTCTTCTGTGTCCTGCAGAATGTTGGGCAGACTCTTTCATGAAACAGGAACCC
Source organism: Ondatra zibethicus (assembly GCA_004026605.1). Classification (NCBI taxonomy): domain Eukaryota; kingdom Metazoa; phylum Chordata; class Mammalia; order Rodentia; family Cricetidae; genus Ondatra; species Ondatra zibethicus. The sequence continues at coordinate 18,136 of PVIU01007522.1, forward strand.
TGAAGAACTATCTCACCTTCTTTCAGCATGTTCAGCAGCCATTTTTCTGTGGGTCCTACATGTCCAATATATACAGCATGCCATCAAGCAGTCCAGGCTAGAGCAGTTTCTTGCCCGTATGGCTAGCCTTGTCACATTGAAGGCAAATTCCATAACAAGTTTCTTCAATGCCCATCAACTTTTCTGAAGTAATTATTCTGCCAAAAGCAGACATGTCTCACTCTCAAGGAAGGTCTAAGTTCTTAAAACATTTTAAATGCCATATTCTGTAGATGTTCAAAGTATTGAAGATTATCTAACTGAATTATATCTCTGTATACCTGGAAAACCTAACTAACATGACTATAAGTTTAACTATTATAAATGACTATTAATATGTAATTTTTAATTATACATTACATTTTTAAATTAACTGCAAAAACATAATACCTTAAGCAAGAATAGAAATATATATAACAAAATTGATCTTAAATTTGTATCAATAAATCAAAGTCCATACTAAGGCAAAGTACTAATCCCTGTATCATATCCCCATCTAAATGAAAATAGACATTTATAAACAATTGTTGCAAGGGAGAGGGCTGTAGTTTGGAAGTTGGGCACAGTTTTCTCTAAACTACTTCCTGCTGTTTGTTGGGCAAAGTAATCTTAGGGTTATGGAGAACTTTCATGGGGGATCTTGTTCCATCAAACCACAATAGCCTGTAAGGAATCCACAGGTTTTCATTTTCTATAATCTTGTTGAAGATCTGGTCTATGCATTGACCTGGGAGTCTTATTTTTCATCTGTGCCAATAAATAAAAGATTTGGTCTTTCCTGGTGCCCCACACTTCCTATGTATTCATACAGTTTTTTTATTTGTTTATTTTTGTTTTGTAAATATTCTTTGCTCATGTGGTCTAATTCCTTTATTAAATTTGAGTCTTGATATTCTGCCTTCTACTTGATCCATTCTACTTGTAAGGCTGTCCTTTGAATTTTTCTAATTGTGATATTGAGTTTTTAAATTTCATCTTCATTTCAGCTTGATGTCTCTTCAATAGTTCTATTTCTGTTTAAGTTTTTAAATATTGAATTACCTTTGTTCTTTAAATTATCCATGTGTTTGTGTTTTCTTGTACAACACTCAAGCATCTATTCTCTTTGAGTTCATTATCTTTAAACTCATTGAACTAGTTTTTTATGACTTCTTTAGACTCCTTAATTCTTTGAGGTTTACAATTGTTCAACTAAATTCTTGGTCCTAGGATCCTTCTAGGTAGTTCTCACTAAAGAATATTCTATGGGACTGTTGAATTGAGAGGTGGCAAATATTGTCCTGACTGTTGGGTCCTGTGGATGTGCAAATACTGAGGAACAGACCACCAAAGTCTATCAATCAGAAACAAACTTTATTCCAAAAACTATAGTACCAACAAACTGGAGCCAGGTCAGAGTCTGAGCCTCTGATACTTTGATGATGGGATCAGGTTTTGAGCCTCCTCTTATAGTGGAAACCAAGCCCCAGGTGGTGGGCCAAAGAGAATTTACAGTCTTGAGGTTAGGCTTGAGAAGAATTAAAGGGATTTTTATAATCTTGAGTTTAGGCCTAGATTGACATTACATTTTAAGATTTATAATTTTTGATTATAGGGTGTAAGTTTAAGATACATGTGAAAGCTGTATATTTGACACAGCTGCTTTCTCCATAGCTGGAAAGAATGAAAGTCAATTAATTCAAGGCAGAGGATCACATAGAGGCAACAGTTACGGGTTAAAGGAATGTGGGAGTAATCTAGAAGCAACTTTTAAAGGCTAATACTTGTCCACAGTTGCTGTGGGCTGTAAGGCAGAGAGGTATTATAAGAAGTTAAGAACACTTCTGTGGATATGTTTGCAGCACCACACCCCTACAAGTGAGTTCCTTTCAGTGTCATTTCTGTCTCAGATCATAGTGAAATAGCATATGAGGTCATGGATGATTCAACATGAACATACCCTGACTACATTTTTTAAATGGAAATATAGTTGGAGGAGTTGACAGGAGTCCAAATTTCCCCAAGAGGGGTAAAGATAAACTGCAGGAATTTTGCACTTTATTCCATCAAGCTGAACTTCGTTTTAATCATAACATAATATTGCAAAGTATTCTCCTTTAGTTGTGAAAAGGGCTTTCCGCCTTAATCCATGTGCACTGAGTGAATAGGCATACTTTAATTGTTGAATAAAATTCAATTTGTAAAAAAAAAAGTTAACCTTTGTAGTAAACTGCTGGCTGTAAGGCAGGGAGCACTTTGTCCACAGTGGCTGTCAGCTCCTATTTCCCCAGAATATGTGTATAGGCTTACAGTTTTTGTATTTCTGGGCTCTTCATAGACCTTTCATCTTGTTATTGCAATGATAATTGGGCATATGGGCTTCTTTTGTTGCTTGTGTTTCTGATATGGATACAAATAGTTCAGCTTACACACAGGATGTGCCACCAAGCCAGAACCTGTGGTTAGGAAGGATGCAGATGGATCTCACCTCTTGAACTGGGTCCAGGTCTGGGGTTTGGGGAGAGTGTAGTCTGGGCCTGGTTAGGCAGACTCAGCAGGCTGGACCAAAGCATAGGATGTGTGGGCCAAGATGAGCCTGAAGAATGGATGAGGTGCAAGCAGCTATGGGTTGTTGAGTTTTGCCAGGGTGTGTGTGCCAAGGAACACACAGAGCATACCACCAGGATAAGTTAAGATATTCCTGGTAATCAGGTGAGTCACATGGGAAGGGAGAGTGTCTAGAAAGAGGTCAGCATCCCTGGCAAGGGGCTATGGAGTGAACAGAGTGGAGGGGTGTAGCATGAGGGCCTGGTTGGTTTCTGTCCTCCCACCATGTCCCACAGTCATTGGGTCCCAAAAAATCACACAGAGTCTACATTAGGTTATAAACTGATTGGCCCATTAGCTCAGGCTTCATATTAGCTCTTATAAGTTATATTAACCCATTATCCCTATTTATGTTAGCCACATGGCTCAGTACCTTTCTCAGCGGGGCAGGTCACATCCTGCTTCTTTAATGGTCCAGACAGGAATGCCGAGAGAGCTTCCTGCTTCCCAGAATTCTCCAGGTCTAATAGCCCCGCCTCTACTTCCTGTCTGGTTGACCCACCTATACATCCTGGGTAATGGCCAATCAGCGTTTATTTAAATCATGATTGACAGAATGCAGACAATTCTCCTGCACCACTTCCCCCTCTTTTTTTTTTTTAAACAAAGAAAAATATCCATAGTCCATTTTTTGGGAATGTGGGCATAGTATTCCAGGCTACTTCCGGCTGGTTGGGGGCACTGATGATCTTATGGGGACCTAAAGAAAATTTAGAGTTATGATCAAGTCCTGACTGGAGTATCCTGTGAGGCTTGGTCATCTCAGGCAGCAGTCTTGAATCTGTTCTGGATGTAGAACTCAGACATCCAGGCCATCTGTTCCTACTGGAGATTTCTCAGGTGGTCTTCCTTGGTCAAATCTGAGTTTTCTTAACTCAGAATGAATCCACAGCCTCTCATTTCCTGTGGAAACAAAAGCAAAATCTCTTCTCCAAAGTAATATACCTTTCAACTTCAATTTTGAAGTCAAGGTATTTTCAAAATACCTATCTTGGATTAATTCAGCAGCTTTTATAAGCAAATATCTTTTAGTAGCTATTGGTCCTTCCTCAGCACTCAAACAATTCAAAGAGAGCATAATAACATACAGTATCCATATTCTCTGTGTGTTTTCCATCTTTGCGTGGCTTTATTTTAAACTCTATTTCTTTTATTTTTGATTTTTGGCTTTTTGAGACAGGTTCTCTGTGTATCTTTGTCCTGGAACTCCCTCTGTAGACCAGGCTATCCTTGAACTCACAGAGATCTGCCTGTCTCTGCCGCCCCAGTGCTGGGATTAAAGGTGTGTACCACCACACCTTGAATTCACAGAGATCTGTCTGTCTCTGCCTCCAGGCATTGGGATTAAAGGTGTGTGATACCACACCTTGAAGTCACAGAGGTCAATCTACCTCTGCCTTACAAGTGTTGGGATTAAAGGTGTGTACTACCACACCCAGTTACTCTCTTTCTTTTTCATTTTAAGAACTTTAACCTTTAGCCCGTATATATATTTAACACACTGTAAGCCATTTAGAGGTGTTTTTTTTTTTTTTGTCTTTGAATCTATCTTTACTGTATATCTCTCTTTTTCTGACTACACGAGTCTTTAATTTACCAAGCTATATGGGTAGGATAAAAGCCATGGCTTTGATGGCTGGATCCAGCCCATTTCTTAGCTTTCTGAGATTTCAGCCTCATGGCTGAGGTTCTAGCTGTAACTGTGTTCAGTGCCACAACTCTACAGCGTTTCAAGGTCCCTGCCAGCAAGCAAGCTGCAGCATTCTGCTCACAGACCACATTCAAAAGTTTTCTGGCCAGACTGCCTGCCTGAAAGAGTCAGAGTTTGCCCTGGCAGGACGGCCCAGAAAGCCAGCATTTTAAAACAGCGCAGCTTTTTTCCTGCTACAACTGAGAACCAAAAAGCATGTGGTCGGGTTTTCATCAACACCATTTAAGTGTTTTGTGGCAGGACCTCTTAAAGAGCTGCAGGGTTTTGCAGCTAAAGGTGAGTCAGGAAGCCTCTCTTAGATGAGAGCACTTGCTTGCCTCTAGCAAGCAGAGCAGACCCGAGAAATTGCTGCTACCAAGAAAACATGCTTTACTCTATTCTTTCCCAAGCTTTCTCAGGCTTTCTGTGGATGCAGTTATCCACGTGGGTTCCATTCTGTAGCATGAGGGCCTGGTTGGTTTCTGTCCTCCCACCAGGTCCCACAGTCATTGGGTCCCAAAGAATCACACAGAGAGTCTACATTAGGTTATAAACTGATTGGCCCATTAGCTCTAGCCTCTTATTGGCTAACTCTCACATATTTGTTTAGCCCATTTCTAATAATCTGCATGTCACCACGAGTCGTGGCTTACCAGGAAAGATTCAGCGTGTCTGACCTGGGAGCTTCATGGCGGGTGGCTCTCTCTAACTCTGTCCCCTTCCCAGCATTCTGTCCTCTCTCCCTGTCTATCTAAGTCCTGCCCTATCAAAAGGCCAAGGCAGTTTCTTTATTAACCAATAAAAGCAACCCAAATACAGAAGGACCCTCCTACACGAGAGGGGTGCTGTGTTTCGGAGTGCAAGTCTAAAATAGCTTTTATTTATTTGTTTGAAAAGTTCAAATCTTTATATACTGAAGCTTGATCTTATTCACTACCAAATCCCCTCTACTCACTCCCTTAGGCCACCTTCCCAATCATTGACTCCTGTTTTCATGACCTCTCTGGTTTTTTGTTTTGTTGTCATTGCTGGTTTGTTTGGATTTTGTTGCTGTTATTTTTAAATCTCTCAATCTAGTTAGTGCTGCCTGATAGAATAATTACTGGCCTTGTTGGTTTGGTCTTGTGCAAGTCATGAACAAGCAGCTACAGCTGTAGTGAGTTCATGAGCACAGCAGCCATGTAACATCCAGAAAAACTCATCTTAGAGCACCCCTTCCTGCCTCCAACTCTTTCATTCTTTTTGCCACCTGTTTTACAATATTCCCAGAGCCTTGGTGACTCCACTTAGATATCCCACGTAGAGCCAAGCACTCAGCAGATGCTTAATTGGCATTCTGACTATGAGGTTCTATAGTAATTGCTGCCTACTGCAGAGAGGAACTTCTCTGGACTAGATTGAGAGTACAGGGAAATCCCACAGAGCATTGCAGCTGCCTTGAATTCCTGAGTATTGACACCTGAACTTTGAATTTCATGACTGTTACATTTTGTAATGACCATCTTCTATTTGAAGTGTTTGAATCTTATTTGAGTTATTCCTGAAGGGTTCAAAGCCTCTGTAAAACTCTGTTGTGAGGGAACTTGAAAAATCAAGATAATGTGTGATGGCGAATTCCTTTGGCATTTGTTTCCTTCACGGAGCTTCAGATAAGATATTTTGGTATGCAGAAATTGACTTGCCAAGATTTACATCTTAATTAAATGTTTTCACCTTGAATTGTATAACATTTTTTTAAAGATCTTTTGTGAAGCAAATGTAGTCAGTTCACAAATAAATGGCTTCCCTGCTGCTTCTAAGCCAAAATTCATCCTGGAGTGACCCTATTTCTTCCTTTGACCAGGCAAAACCAAATGCCCAAAGTTGAGAAAAACATTAATCTATGGTTATAAACATAAATATTCAGAAGTTCATTTTAAAATATTCCCATTTAGCAAAATATCAATATATCTGTCACTAGGGAATAACATCCTGAGCTTTAGACCACATTACAGACATGAATTCCCTCCTGTTTTTTTTCCAAATCTATCAGCAATTCCTCAGATCTAATCAGGAGGCAGGTAGCTACCCTGCAACATGCCATTATTGCATCTGTGAGCATGTCTCCCCTGGCAGGTTAGTATTTTAGCATTCAGGGTCACCACCAGGTAATATCATTGATGGCTTTCTCCTCCAGTGTCCTCATAGCACTATAAAAGTTACCCACATGGAAGAAGTTTCATATCTGTTCCAACCTGGAGTCTTTAAGTCCTGTAACAAAAGTATGTTGCATCTTCAGCAATAGGGTCTTAACTCTTGTTCTGGTAGACTACCAAGAGTAACAGCAACAAGCTTTGCTGTCTTTGGAGTCTCTGCATCCTCCTGACCAGTAACTCTTATACAGACCAAGAGATTTAGACTTTATAAAAGACAGTAGTAAAAAGATTTAAAATGATTGAGGAAATTATCAGAGCTGATGAGCAGGAAGGGAAGGTACAAGGACAGGATTTAACACCACCATACCTGTTAGAGTCAGAGATGACTTACTCAGGGTTTTAGCTTCCTACTCTGTAACCACCTCTGAAAAAGCATCAAGTTCAAAATGCCCAAAAGGATCCAAAGAATGTAGATGAATACCTATAGTATGAATGAAGTAGGAGAAATTAAGCAAACAGTGCCACCTAATGGCTTGCATTCACCATTTGTTAGGGAGATGATAAAGGCATGGACTTCTAGCAATAAGGTTACCCCCACACATTTGGCTTTAATTAATTTCAGTGGTCATGGAAGATGGGCCACAACTACTGTAGAAATGCTATTGGCAAGAAGAGGCAAAAATTTTAGAACAACTTGGAAAAGTAAAAGGACTTGATGCTTCCCAAGATCAAATTCTAGGTGAGGGCACTTATGCTGACTCACCAGATCAAGCTATTTACAATGAACAAATCTTTTCCTTATGCTATACAGCAGCCTTAAATGCTTGGGACAGGATTCACGAACTAGAAAAACAAATTGTATCATACACTAAGGTTAAACAGGGCCAGAGAGAACCCTTTAGTGACTTTTTATGAAGATTAACTAAAGCTGTACAAATAGGAGTAACAGACCCAGAAGCTAGGTGAGTACTTAATGAATCTCTGGCTTTTGAAAATGCTAACTTGGAATGCAAAAAGATTCTTGGGCCTTTAAAGGACAGATCAGCACCAATAGATGAATGGATCATGCATACAATGAATGTTGAGACATTTGACTATAGTACTGAGACTTGGGTAGGAGAAGGGATTTCCAATGGTATGAGGAGACACCAAAATGCCAAATGCTTTAATTGTGTTAGAATAGGACATAAGAAAGGGAATTGTAGACAAGGAATTCCTAGGAATAATGTCTCCTCTGAGAATGGCAATAAAAGGTGGTCTCAGCCTTCTGGTATATGTAGGAGGAGTGGCAAAGGCTGATATTGGACCAATGAATGCCAATCAACAGAAGACAGACAAGGCAACCACATGTCATCAGGAAACTCCTTGGGGAGTTTCTTACAAGCCCCCAAGTCAAACGTGGTCCAGTCATTGCCAGTCACTGTGGAGGAAATGTCTCATGATAAAAATTTAAAAATTTATTGCCTGCTGTAAAAAAAAATACTGTTCTGGATGATGGAATAAATATGGAGGTTACATCAAAAATTCTCATAGGAAATATGAATTGTATATTTTAGCATACTTCTATAAATGAACAAAGACCAAAGCTAAGAGTGCATGTAAATAACATTGTAATTGAGGGACTAGTAGACATGGGTGTGGATGTATCATTAATCCAGAATCTTGGTGTCCAAATTGGTTTCTTCAAGAGGCAGATGTTCAATTCCTAGAAATTGGAACCCTATCTCAATTGAAACAATGCATAAGATGGGTTGAATACATAGGTCCAGAAGGACAGAGAGGAAGGCTGAGGCCATATGTGGCAACTACTGTAGTAAATTTATAGGATCATGACCTGCTATAGCAATGGAATACCCAGCTTAACATTCCTACAGTCCCAGAAACTCATGTTTCTGGGAAGGATATTATAAGGTAATATACTCAAAAATCACCAGCCATTCAGGCTGTACAAGAACACAAAGCAACTAGCAAACATTTAGAGGTAACAACAGCCCTACCTTTAAAATGGTTAACTGGGAAAACAATATGGCCTTTAACAGAAGAGAAATTGTAGGCTTTAGAACAGCTGGTACAGGAGCAACTAGATACTCACCATATTGAAGAATCTATCAGCCCTTGTAGTTCTCCTGTATTGGTTGTTAAAAAGAAATCTGGAAAATAGAGAATGGTGATAGATCTAAGAGCTGTCAACAAGGTAATTCAACTTATGGGCCCTCTACAAACTGGAATTCCTCTACCTTCTCTATTACCAAAAGGATGGCCTCTCATAGTTATCGATTTAAAAGATTGTTTCTTCATATTGCCTTTACAAGAAAAGAACAGAGAAAAACTTGCCTCCACAGTGCCTACTTATAATAATTCTCAGCCTTCTATGAGATACCAGTGAACTATCCTACCACAGGAAAAGCTCAATTGCCCCAACCTGTGCAAATACTTTTTAAGTCAGCTATTGGAAATAATATGTGAAGAATTTTCTAAGTCTATAATTTACCATTACCTGGATGACATTTTGCAATCTGATTCAAACATAAATACTTTAGAAAGAATGCTTGAAGAAATAAAAAAAAAAAAGTTTTGCCTAAATGGGGATTATAAATTGCTCCTGAAAACATCCAAAGAGGTGATTCTGTTAATTACCTAGGCAATAAAATAGGCTTGCAGAAAATTAGAAAATAAAAGGCACAAATTAGAATAGGCCAATTGTGGACTCTTAATGACTTTCAAAGATTGTTAGGAGACATTTCCAGTCTACAACTGGCTGTTGGGATAACACCTGATCTAATAATTTATTGAAACAAAAACTTAGAAGGTGACAAAGACTTAAATAGTTCCAGGTAATTAACAGCTGAGGCTGAGAAATAATTGACTGTTGTTGAAGAGAAATTACAGTAAGCACATGTGAATAGGATGAATCCAAATCTTAATTGCATTTTTGTCATATTGCCTTCCAGAATTTCCCCTACAGAAATTTAAATGCAAAGAGAAGATATTAACTTAGAATGGATCTTTTTACTGCATAAACCAAGTAAAAAATTTAAAACATATGTGAAAAAGGTCTCTGAATTAATTATAAAAGGAAAATTGAGACTTTGTCAACTAGCAGGAAAAGACCCAGCAGATATTACAGTGCCTTTTACTACTGATGAAATTAAAAAATTATGGGAAAAGAATGAACCTTGGCAAAGAGCTTGTGCTATTTTTTAGGAGAGATTAATAGCAATTATCCCAAAAGTGATAGAATTAACCTTATCAAGAAAACTACTCGGATCCTTCCCAACATTGTACGTGACATACCAATAACTAGAGCTCATACACTCTATACTTATGCAAATAAATCATGAGAGGCAGGTTACAAATCAGGAGATTTAAGTAAGGTGGAACAAAGCCCTTATAATTCTGTGCAAAAGACAGAATTAAATGTTATTCTCATGATACTAAGGGATTACAAAGAACCTCTCAATATAGTTACTGATTCACAATATGCAGAAAGAGTTCTCTTGCATTTTGAAACTTCTGGATTTATACCAGATCATACAGAATTGGCTTCATTATTCATTTGGGTTCAAGATATAATCAGGAATAGGCTTAGTCCCATATACATAACACACATCTGATCCCATATGGGTCTGCCAGGTCTTCTAGCTCAAGGTAATGTAGAAATTGACCAATTATTGGTTGAAGGCCTCAAGGTTTCATAAGAAACATCATGTTAATAGCAAAGGCTTAAAGAAAGAGTTTTCTATTACATGGCAACAAGCTAAGGAAATTATAAAAAGATGTCCTACTTGATCTTTCTATAACCAAACACTGCTTCCTGCAGGGAGTAACCCAAAGGGTACTCAATGGAATGAAATCTGGCAGATGGATATTGTATGAGAGGCCATTTGTTTGTTTCTCAGCTGCCCAGAGTCCCAAAATAACCACACAGAAACTATACTAATTAAATCACTGCTTGGACCATTAGCTCTAGCTTCTTATTGGCTAACTCTTACATCTTAATTTAGCCTATTTCTATTAATCTGTGTATTACCATAAGGCAGTAGCTTACCAGGTAAAGTTCCATCGTCTGTCTCCAGTGGGGCTACATGACTTCTCTCTTACTCCAGCTTCTTTCTCCTAGCATTCAGTTTAGTTTTTCCCACCTAACTCTGTTATGCCCTGCTCTGCTATGGGTGGAAAGCAGTTTCTTTTTTTATTACTTAAAAAAATACCAATCCAAATTCCCACTCCCTCCCCTCCTCCCAGTCCCCTTCCTCTCCCTATACAGACCCTCCCCCCAACCCTCCAACCCTAAGGCAGTTGAAAGCAGTTTCTTTATTCATTAACGAATAAAACCAACACAAAGACAGAAGGACCTCCCACACCATTTCCTTTTCTGTTTAAGTAAAAAGGAAAGTTTTAACTTTAACATAGTAAAATTACATATAACAAGACAAGTATCAATCAAGAATTATAGTTACAATATTGATATAATAACTAAGGAAAACTATATATAACTATCTATTTATTCTTAAACTCCATCAAAGACTCCAGAAAGATATGATACTACTTAAGTAAACAGGAAGTGCATTGTAAGCAACTTCCAAAACTCTAGAATTGACAGAGACATCTCACTGCATGGACAGTCACCCAAAGTTCTTCTGTATCTTTGCAGCATCCATCTTTAACCTACAGGACCATAATCTCCCAGACTTTTCCACAAAGCAGAAAAATTCAAAGACAGTTCTGCCTATATTAGCAGTTTGTCAGTCACTTTCTTCTGTGTCCTGCATAATGTCTGGCAGACTCTTTCATGAAGCAGAAACCCTGAAGGATCATCTCACCATTAGGCAAGTTCAGCAGTCATTTCTCTGTGGGTCCTGCATTTCCAGTTCATACAGCATAGCATCAAGCAGTCCAGGAGAGAGCAGTTTCTTACCCAAATGGGTAACCAATGCCATAAGAAGCCTCTTCGATGTCCATTTTCCTCTTGAAGTAGCTTGGTACTTCCAGGAGCAGATGTGTCTCACTATCGTGAAAAGTCCTAAGTTCTTAAAACATTATAAATGCCATATTCTGTAGTCTTTGAAAGGTTTGGAGAATGCCTATTCATCTGAAATACATTTCTGTCCATCTAGAAAATCTAACTAACATGACTACAAGCTTAACTATTATAGATGATTATCTATTCACCTATATTTCTTAATTATACATTTCATGTTTAAATGAACTACACAATCACAATACCTTAATCAAGAACAGAAATATAGAAATAACAGAATTGAACTCAAATTTGTATCAATAGAGTAAGATCCATACCAATGCAAATCTCTATAGCATATCCCCCCTTTAAATGTAAACAAACATTTACAAACAATATTTAAGAATTTAGGCATAGTTCTCTCCAAACTGCTTTCTGCTTTTTGTTGGGCAAAGTAATTTTTGGGTGTGTTTACGGCAACCTTTCATGGGGTCTTGGCGCATCAAACCACATTATTCTAGAAGGATTCCACGGGTTCTCATCCTATGTAGAAACAAAAGAAGAATCTCTTTTCCAAAGCAATATATCCTTAGACCAAAATTTTGAAGAAAAGATACCTTTAAAGTATATATGTTTGTTACTTAGCTCCTTCACAGTCAAAAAATTTAAAGAAAATACAATAATATACATAATCCAGACTCTCTGTGCATTTTCCATCTTCATATGGCTTATTTGTTTTTACTCTATTACTTTTTAATATTTATTTTATTATATTTACTCTATCTCTTTAAGGACTTTGTTTTTTTATAAAACATTTACTTCCTCCTATAACTCTCTATACTCTTTTTCTTTTTTTCTTCCAAGCCTACATAAATTTATCCAACACTGTGACCCATTTAGAGGTCTTTTTATCTGGATTTGTCTTTACTGCATATCTGTAATCCTTTTCTGACCAGAACTGCTGTTTATATAAAATGCTAAATGGGCGTGGCTAGGGTCAACACAGCCCTGCCTGCTTGTTCTACCCAGTCCAGCATGGCAGAGCTGTTTGGTTCCTCTGAGACCATGTACATTGCCCCAATTTTAGGCACACAATGGGTCTATGTTGCCATTAAGCAAGTTGTAGCACTCTGCTCACAGAACCCCACTTAAATGCTCGGCTTCTAGAAAGAGTCAGAGTTCCTGTTGGCAGCACAGACCAGGAAGTCACCATTTAAAAACCATGCAGCATTTTTTCTGCTACCACTAAATCAGGAAAATCTCTCTTAAAGGAGCTATTGCGTGCCACCAGCAAACAGCAAGAAGCTGTGTTAAACTCTGTCTGTTTATGTCTAAAAATTCTTTTAAATCTTTCTCAGGTTTTATGTGGATATAGACGACCATGTTGGCATGCCAATTTATAATAGGAGACCTCTTGTTTATTGTAGGCTGCTCAGCTCAAAATAACCACACAGAAACTATATTAATTAAATCACTGCTTGGCCCATTAGCTCTAGCTTCTTATTGACTAACTCTTACATCTTAATTAAACCTGTTTCTATTAATCTATGTTTTGCCATGAGGCAGTGATTACTGGGCAAAGTTCCGGCATCTGTCTACATGGTTTCTCTCTGATTCAGCCTTCTTCGTCCCAGCATTCAGTTTAAGTTTCTCTGCCTAGCTCTGTTAGGCCCTGTTCTGCTATAGGCTCAAAGCAATTTCTTTATTCATTAACAAATAAAAACAACACATAGACAGAAGAACCTCCCATACCAGATGGATATATTCCACTTTTCATATTTTGGAAATAAAAATACATACACCATACCATTGACACTTATTCAGGTTTTCAATGGGAAACTGCTTTGAGCTCAGAAAAGGCTGATCCAGTAATCAAGCATTTATTAGATATTATAGCCTTCATTGGTATACCTGTATAAATAAAAACAGATAATGGTCCACCATATGTCTCTAAGAAAATAAAATATTTTTGCTTATTAGGATATAAAGCATATTGCAGGTATAGCAATCAATCCTACAGGTCAGGCAGTTATAGAAAGATCAAAGCAAACTATAAAGGATATGTTAAACAAACAGAAAGGGATATAAAATATCCCCAGAAATAGATTTCATAATGCTTTATTAATCTTGAATATTATTAACGCTAATGAGAAATGAACAACAGCATCAGAGACACTGGATAATAGAAAAAACTTCTGAGTTAAATCAACTAGGTTATTTCAAGGATATGTTGACCTCACAATGGAAACCAAGAGAAGTGCTACACTGGGGAAGCAGTTTCACTATTGTTTCCACAGGAGAAGAAAAGCTGTGTTTACCATCAAAATTAATACAGATTCAGTTTGAAAAAGAAAAACCTCTTGATAAATAGAAATGACGGCTCACACACAGAGGTGACAACCATACAGGTGGTAAGGAAACCTCATAAGCATTAGGGCAGGGTTCTGTTCTTGTCTTTGCAGGGAAATACTTATCTTCACAAAAGTCAGGAGACCCTGGACATCTAGATGCCTAAAGAGGAAAAGATAATTATCCATATAGGATCACCAAGCAAAGAGAATTATAACTTATGAGGACAGGTCATCTGAGGGTAAAAAAATCACTGAAAAAATATATATATTGCCCAGTAGAATAATAGTCATGACTCACTTAAAAATCAAAGCTGAATTTGGAGTTGGATTGTGGGTCTATCCTTCTCTAAATCCAAGCATGTTGTTAAAAGAAAAATTCAGAGTTTCTGTCTCGTGTCAGGAGTCATCTGGTATAGGACAGAAAGAAGAAAGAATTTGGAAAAAATTTACTTTCTCCATACTTATTTTTGTCTCTATCATACCTTTCATTGAATATATGTCTATATAAATAATGTTTAAGTTTTCCACAATGAACAATGAATTTTCCTGCAGTAATCTTTGAAGTTTCCAGGAAGAAGATGGGGCCCCACAACAATGACTCCACCTGGTTGATATGACATCATGGTGCTGATGGTGCTACAATAAGACCAGTTTTGGTTAACAGCTGCTCAAGATGGTTTCAACTTGGTTAGCTGAAATGGTGCACCTTTTACAACATTCTGGCCAGAACTCCAAATATGAACCTCAGAAAAACCCTACTGAATACTCAGAGACTATTTGCAATTATACCAGACAGTAATCTTGAAACTTAACCATCATTGGGGGTTGGATCTCTTTAAGAAAAAGAGGAAAATTGGATGGGATAATAGGTAGATTAGTGTGAGCTTATGCACACTAATAACAATAGTGAATAATAGAGTGAATACTTGTGAGCTATTTTTTATAGACAATTTATATTGGTATAGATTCTTATATATTGATACAAATTCAAATTATATTGAGTATGCTCCTATTTCTGTTTATAATATTTGTACACCTAAGCAAAGTTATTTTGTCATATTGTATGCATGCATGCTTCTATCTCTGCTTAAGACATTTAGTATATTGATACAATTTTAGGATATTTATCATATTGCATTATACATTTCTAACTCTGATCAATATACTTATACATTGTTTACATTTTGAGGTCATTGTTCTCATTTGCTGTGCAGGTATATAAAGACTGTTTAATATTCTAATATGAAGTCTTAGTCTTTAAGCTATATAGGTATTAAGAATTATAGGTCAATAGTCATCCATGTTTGGCATACTTAGAGTAATCAGGTTCTTTAGATACAGAGAGATTGTATTCCGCATAGATAGGTACCACTTCAAAGAACTATAGAAATGATATTTAAATAACTTAGGGTTCTGTTGACTTGAGACACAATTGCTCATGGCAGCACCAATCTATTCCCAAGAGAATGTTGAACTCCAAAGACACTCCACTTGGAGCTTGTTTTTGTTGTTGTTGTTTTGTTTTGTTGTTTGTTTGTTTTTGTTTTTTGGAAAAACTGGCCTTTCAGCAATGAACTGCCCATGCCTCAGCCACTGACAAAATGCATGGTGTCTGGACAGGACAAGCAGGATACAAGAAAAAAGACTGTTAAATCTTGCCAAGACAGGGTAAGACAATTTTGAAAATTTTCCTGCCTCTTAAAATGGTCTGTCAATTACTCTAGGCCTTAGCCAAAATTGGTTGCTCCTACATTGCAAATGAGACTTGGGGTGTTTGCTGAGGTAGCCAGTTGTTTCTGTCATCTTCTGCACATTTTGGAAGCTGCTTGATTTTGCACTTCCTGCCTACTCAAATAATATTATCTCCCTTCTCAGGCCTTCTGTGGGTTTGAAGACTAGATAGTTGTAGTTACTTTCCTCTCATGACTTGGCCAAGCTATTTCTAATACAAAACTTAGACTCCTTAGGATAGGATAATTATTGAAAAATTTAGCATATGTTTCTTGCTTGATATTGTTTATACTTGATATCTGTTCTATTTGTACATAGTTTTGTGTTGGGTTTGGAACTCTCTTATTTAAACAAAAGGGGGAGGTGCTGTAGGAACTCCTTCAGCCAGTAGCCTTTAATGTAAATGTTAACTCGATTTGTGAAATAACCAGGCCAGCTTGAAGATAAACAATTATATTTTTACTTATTATAAGAGGAAACTCATGCCATGAGAATGAGAAGTCCAAGCTCCACTGTGTCCTGTGGGAATCACCCAGAGAGAGCAAGCACCTAGTCCGTCCCAGTTTTTCTTCCTGGGCTCCAGATAGCCACACCTTAATTAGGCTCCACTTCTTAGAGGTGGTTGGTTAACAAAGCTTCCCTCATCACCTCCCCCTTTTGTATAAACAAGATAGATCCAAACCCAGTACAACTATATACAATAGGAACAGATACCAAATATAAAATTACAAACAATATAAGCAATATTAAGCAAGGAACATATAACAAAAGTTTTTAATAAACATTCTATTGTATCAGAAATAAGCTTGGCTAAATCATGAGGAAGGTAACTACGACTATCTAATCTTCAACCCCATCAAAGATCTGAGAAGGGAAGCAATATTACTTGAGTAATCAGGAAGTGCAATCAAGCAACTTCCAAAATGTGCAACAAATGACAGAAACAATTGGCTACCTGGGCAATCACCCGAAGTCTCATTTGTAATGTTGAAGCAACCAACTTTGGCTAAGAGCTAAAATGACTGACAGACTATTTTCAAAGGCAAGACACTTTTCAAAACTATCTTACCCTGTCTTGGCAGGATTTGACAGTCCTGTTTTATCCATTTATGGATACAATATATCTTGTCAGTGGTTGAGGTATGGGCATTTCTTTGCCCAAAGGCCAGTTCTGACAAGAAGAAAACAAGCTCCAGGTGGAGTGTCTTAGGTGCTCAACATTCTCTCCAGAAAAGATCGGTGCTGCCAGGAGCAATTATGTCTCACTTCAACAGAACCCTAAGTTATTTAAATGCCATTTTCTACAGCTCTTTGAAGTGGTTGAAGATTATCTGTCTATGCAGAATATAATCTCTATGTGTCTAAAGAACCTGATTAGTCTAACTGTAAGTATGAAAAACATAGATTACTATTGATCTATAATTCTTAATACCTATATAACTTAAAAACTAAGATAATAAACAACTGTGCAATAAATGAGGACAATGACCTCCAAATGTAAACAATGTATAAGTATCTTGATCAGAGGTAGAAATGTACACTGCAATATTGTAAATATATATCAATATATAAAAAATGTTTTAAACAGAGGTAGAAGCATGCATGCATATAATATTCAATATAATTTAACTTTGTATCAATATATAAGAATATATACCAATGTAATTGTCTATAAATAATAACTCACAAGTATTCACTCTACTACTCACTATTATTATTAGTGTGAATAAGCTCATACCAATCTATTATCCCATCCAATTTTTCCTTTTTTTTCAAAGAGATCCCTGAGTGTATAAATTTCCTCCCAACCCTCAACCATAAACCAATTATAATCAACCCATAAATGAACTTCCTAACCCTGTGGACAAACTTTGTTGGGAGAGGGGACAGCATCTTCTAGAATTATTTTGAGGTGTCATGGTTGCGACTTTCTTTCTACTGAATCCTGTGAAAATAAAATGATGCTTAACTTTCAAGATTAATGTTTGGTATGATTGCAAATAGTCTCTGAATATTTTGTGGAGGTCTGGCCAGAACATTGTAAAAATGTGAATCATTTCAGCTAACCAAGGTGGAACCATCTTGTGCAGCTGGTACCCACAACAGATCTTGTAGTAGTGCTATCAGCATCATGACATAATATTAACCAGGTGGAGTTGTTGTAGGGCCCCATTTTCTTCCTGGAAACTTCAAACATTACTGCAGGAAAATTCATTGTACATTGTGGAAAACTTAAGCATTATTTACATAGACATATACAGATATATATAGTCAATGAAAGGTATGATAAAGACAAAAATATATATGAATAAAAGTAAAGATTTTTTTCTAAATTCTTTTTTCTTTCTGTCCCATATCATGGCTCCTGACATGAGACAGAAACTCTGGGCTTTTCTCTTAACAACAGGCTTGGAATTAGAGAGGGACTGAGACAGTGTCCAACTCCAAAACCAGCTCTATATATTTAGAAATATAAATACATACATATATGTGTGTATATACATTATACACACACACACATATATATATATAAACATATATTCTCACCATCTATACTTACAGAACATATTCGGTTTTCTTTTTTATTCTTTTATTACTTAAAAAATATGAATCCAAATTCCCACTCCCTCCCCTCCCCCAGCCCCCCCTCTCTTCACAGACCCTCCCCTACCCCTCCAACCCTAAGGGAGTGCCATGCACCCCATCCTGTGGAAAGTCCAAAGCCTTCCCTACTACATCTAGGTTGAGCAAGGTTTATATCCAAAGACAATAGGATCCCATGAAGCCAGTATATCCAAGTAGAGACATATCCCAGTGTCACTATCAGTGGCCCCTCAGTCTGTCCCAGCTGTCAACCCCATTCAAAGGGGCTTGGATGTTCCCATGCTCATTCACACCCAGTCCAGTTGGAGTTGGTGAGCTCCTATTAGCTCAAGCAAACTGTCTCAGTGGATGAACCCCTCATGGTCTTGAATTCCTTGCTCATACTCTCACTCCTTCCACGCTTCAACTGGATCTTGGAAGTTCAGTCCAGTGCTCTGATGTGGGTCATTGCCTCTGTTCCCATCTGTTATTGGACGAAGGTTCTATGGTGATATTTAAGATAATCATCAGTCTGACTACAGGGTAAGGTCAGTTCAGACACCCTCTCCTCTATTGCTTAGAGTCTTAGCTGGGGTCATCCCTGTGGGTTCTTGAGCATATTTATAGAGCCAGGTTTCTTGCTAATTCCATAATGGCTCCCTCAAACAAGATATCTCTTTCATTGCTCTCATATCTGTCCTTCCTCCATCTCAACTATCCGATTCCCTCAAGTTCTCCTCAAACCCCCTTCTACCCTTCTACCCCCCACCTCCCTGCTCCCAAATTTTTGTCTGATTCCAATTTCCGGGTGGGTCTATATACATTTTTCTTTGGGTTCACCTTATTACTTAGTTTCTCTAGAATCCTGAACTATAGGCTCATTGCTCTTTGTTTATGACTAGTATCCATTTATGAGTGAGTACATACCATATTCATTTTTAGGGGGGTCTGGGTTACCTCACTCAGGATAATGTTTTCTAATTCCATCCATTTGCATGCAAAATTCAAGATGTCATTGTTTTTTTACTGCTGAGTAGCATTCTAATGTATAGAATTGCCACGCTTTCTTTATCCATTCTTCAGTTGAGGGGTATTTGGTTGTTTCCAGGTTCTGGCTATTACAAATAATGCTGCTATGAACATAGTTGAACAAATGCTCTTGTAGTATGATTGAGCATATTTTGGATATATTCCCAAGAGTGGAATTGCTGGATCCTGAGGGAGGTTGATTCCCAGTTTTCTGAGAAACCGCCACACTGATTTCCAAAGTGATTGCACAAGTTTGCATTCCCACCAGTAATGGATGAGTGTTCCTCTTGCTCTACATCCTCTCCAGCATAAGCTATCATTAGTGTTTTTGATCTTAGCCATTCTTACAGGTGTAAGATGTTATTGCAAAGTTGTTTTGATTTGCATTTTCCTAATAGATAAGGAAGAAGAACAGGTCCTTAAGTATCTTTTGGCCATTTGAAATTCTTCTGTTGAGAATTCTCTGTTCAGTTCAGTACACCACTTTTTAACTGGGTTATTTAGAATTTTAATGTCTAATTTCTTGAGTTCTTTATATATTTTGGAGATCAGTCCTTTATCTGATGTGGGGTTGGTGAAGATTTTTCCCATTCAGTAGGCTGCCTTTTTGACTTATTGACTGCATCCTTTGCTTTACAGAAGCTTCTCATTTTTAGGAGGTCCCATTTATTTATTGATGCTCTTATTGTCTATGCTACTGGAGTTATATTTAGGAAGTGGTCTCCTGTGCCCATGCATTGAAGGTTACTTCCCACTTTCTCCTCTATCAGGTTCAGTGTGGTCAGATTTATATTGAGGTCTTTAATCCATTTGGGCTTGAGTTTTGTGCATGGCAACAGATATGGAACTATTTTCATACTTCTACAGGTTGACATCCAGTTATGCCAGCACCATTAATTAAAGATGTTTTCTTTTTTCCATTGTATCTTTTTTGCTTCTTTGTCAAAAATCAGGTGTTCATGGGTGTGTAAATTAACATCCAGTTCTTCAATTCAATTCCATTGGTCAACATCTCTGTTTTTATGCCAATACCAAGCTGTTTTCATTACCATAGCTCTGTAACAGATCTTGAAGTCAGGAATGGTAATGCCTCTGGCAGTTCCTTTATTACACAGGATTGTTTTAGCTATTCTGGGTTTCTTGCTTTTCCATATGAAGTTGAGTATCGTTCTTTCAAGGTCTGTGAAGAATTTTGTTGGGATTTTGATGGGGATTGCATTGAATCTATAGATTGCCTTCTGTAAGATTTCCATTTTTACTATGTTGATCCTTCCTATCCAAGAGCATGGGAGATCTTTCCATTTTCTGGTATCTTCTTCAATTTCTTTCTTCAAATACATAAAGTTCGTGTCAAATAGGTCTCTCACATCCTTTGTTAGGGTTACCTCAAGATATTTTATGTGATTTGTGGCGATTGTGAAAGGTGATGTTTCTCTGATTTCCCTCTCAGCTTCTTTATCCTTTTGTGTATAGGAGGGCTACTGGTTTTTTTTGAGTTGATCTTGTATCCTGCCACATCACTGAAGGTATTTATCAGCTGTAGTTCTCTGGTAGAGTTTTTGGGGTCACTTATATACACTATCATATCATCTGCAAATAACGAAAGTTTAACATCTTCCTTTCCAATTTGAATCCCATTGATCTCCTTATGTTGTCTTAATCTATTGCTAAAACTTCAAGAACTATATTGAAGAGATATGGAGAGAGTGGACAGCCTTTTCTTGCTGCTGACTGTAGTGGAATTGCTTGAGTCTCTCTCCATTTAATTTGATGTTAGCTGTCGGCTTGCTATACATTGATTTTATTATATTTAGATATGATCCTTGTATCCCTAATCTCTTCAAGACCTTTATCATGAAGGGATGCTGAATTTTGTCAAATGCTTTTTCTGCATCCAATGAAATGGTCATATGTTTTTTTTCTTTCAGTTCATTTATATGGTGGATTACATTGATTGATTTTTGTATGTTGAGCCAGCCCTGCATCTCTGGGATGAAGCCTACTTGGTCATGATGGATGATTTTTTTGATGTGTTCGTGGATTCGGTTTGCCAGAATTTTATTGAGAATTTTTGCATCCATGTTCATGAGTGAGATTGGTCTGTAATTATCTTTCTTGATTGAGTCTTTGTGCAGTTTTGGTATCATGGTAACTGTGGCTTCATAAAAAGAGTTTGCCAGTGAGCCTTCTGGTTCTATTATGTGGAACACTTTGAGGAGTATAGGTATTAGCTCTTCTTGAAAGTTCTGGTAGAATTCAGAACAAAAACCATTTGCCCTGTGATTTTTTTTTGGTTGGGAGTATCTTGATGGCAGCTTCTATCTCCTCCTGGCTTATAGGTCTATTTAAATTGCTCACCTGGTCTTGATTTAATTTTGGTAGGTGGTATCTATCTAAAAATTTGTCCAATTCTTTTACATTTTCCAGTTTTGTAGAGTACAGATTTTTGTAGAAGGGCCTAATGATTCTCTGAATTTCCTCAGTGTCCATTGTTTTGTCCCCCTTTCATTTCTGATTTTGTTAATTTGGATGTTCTCTCTCTGCCTTTTGATTAGTTTGGATAAGCGTTTGTCATCCTTGTTGATTTTCTCGAAGATCCAGCTCTTTGTTTCATTGATTCTTTATATGGTTTTCTGTGGGTTTTTTTGTTGTTGTTGTTGCTGATTTCAGCCCTCAACTTGATTATTTCCTGTCTTCTTCTCCTTTTGGATAAGTCTGCTTCTTTTTTTCTAGAGCTTTCAGCCATACTATTAGGTCATTGATGTGAGCTTTCTCCATTTTCCTTATATAGGCACTTATTGCTATGAACTTTCCTCTTAGTACTGCTTTCATAGTGTCCCATAGGTTTGGATATGTTGTGCCTTCATTTTCATTGAATTCTGGGAAGATTTTAATTTCTTTCTTTATTTCTTCATTGACCGAGGAGTGGCTCGGTAGTTGATTGTTCAGTTTCCATGAGTTTGTAGGCTTTCTGGGAGAAGTATTGTTGTTGAATTCTAACTTTACTCCATGGTGATCTGATAAGACACAATGGATTACTTCAATTTTTTGTATCTGTGGATGTTTGCTTTGTTACCGAGAATGTGATCAATTTTAGAGAAGGTTCCATGAGGTGCTGAGATGAAAGTATATTCTTTTTTGTTTATATAGATGTCTGTTAAGTCCATTTGATTCATTACATCTGTTAGTTCTCTTATTTCTCTGTTAAGTTTCTGTCTGTTTGACCTGTCCATTGTCAAGAGAGGAGTGTTGAAATCTCCAACTATTAGTGTGTGAGGTTTGATGTGCAATTCAAGTTTCAGTAATGTTTCTTTTTACATATGTGGGTGCTCTTGAATTAGGGGCATAGATATTCAGGATTTAGACTTCATCTTGATGAATTGTTCCTGTTATGAGTATAAAATGTCCTTCTCCATCTCTTCTGATTGATTTTAGTTTGAAATCAATTATGTTAGATATTAGAATAGCCACACCTGCTTGTTTTTTAGGTCCGTTTTATTGGAAAACCTTTTCCCAACCTTTACTCTGACGTAGTGTCTGTCTTTGAGGTTGATGTGTGTTTCTTGTAAACAGCAGAATGTTGGATCCTGTTTACATATCCTTTCTATTAGCCTGTGTCTTTTTATAGGTGAATTGAGACCATTGATATTAAGCAATAATAATTGTTATCTCTGGTTATCTTTCGGTAGTAGTGTTTGTGTGTTTCCCTTCTTTGGGTTATGCTGGTGGGGGGTCATCAGATGTCTGTGTTATTGTGGGTGTAGTTAGCTTCCTTGGGTTGTGGCTTTCCTTCTAGTACCTTCTATAAGGCTGTGCTTATGGAAACATATTGTTTAAATTTGTTTTTGTCATTGAATATCTTGTTTTCTCCATCAATGGTGATTGAAAGCTTTGCTGGGTACAGTAGTCTGGGCTTGCATCCATGGTCTCTTAGTGTCTGCAGCACATCTATCCAGGACCTTCTGGCTTTCATGGTTTCCATTGAGAAGTCAGGAGTAATTCTGATAGGTTTTCCTTTATATGTTGCTTGACCTTTTTCTTTTGCAGCTCTTAATATTCTTTCTTTGTTCTGTATGTTTTGTATTTTGATTATTATATGGTGAGGAGAATGGTTTTTTTGTTTTGTTTTGTTTTGTTTTGATCCAGTCTATTTGGTGTTCTGTAAGCTTCTTGTACCTTCATAGGCGTATCCTTCTTTAGGTTGGGAAAGTTTTCTTCTTTAATTTTGTTGAATATATTTTCTGTGCCTTTGAGCTGGAATTCTTCTCCTTCTTCTACCCCTATTATTCTCAGGTTTGGTCTTTTCATGCTGTCCCAGATTTCCTGAATGTTTTGTGTTAATATTTGTTGGATTTAGTGTTTTCTTTGACCAATGTGTCTATTTCCTCAATAGAATCTTCAGCTCCTGAGATTCTTTCTTCTATCTCTTGTATTCTGTTGGTTATACTTGTCTCTGTAGTTCCTGTTCATTTACCCAGATTTTCCATTTCCAGAGTTCCCTCAGTTTGTGTTTTCTTTATTGCCTCTATTTCAATCTTCATATCTTGAACTGTTTCTTTCACCTGTTTAATTGCTTTTTCTTGGTTTTCTTGGGTTTCTTTGAGGGATTTATTAATTTCTTCCAGCTTTTTGTTTGTCTTCTGCTCCATTTCTTTAAGGGAGTTTTTTACTTCCTCTTTAAAGGTCTCCATCATTTTCATTAAGTAACGTTTAAAGTCGTTTTCTTCTATATCTTCTGGGTTAAGATGATCAAGTCTTCCTGTTGTGTGTCTGCTGGGTTATGGTGGTACCATGTTGCTTTTTAGGATGCTGGGGAAGTTCTTGCATTGGCACCTCCCCATCTCTTCCTTCAAATCTTATGTCTCTTATGTCCACCAAGAATTGGTCTCCATGGAGCTCACAGGGAACAGCACATTGGGGGCAGGGTAGATGGCTGTCTAGCAGGCCAGCTCCCTGCTGGTACTAGGAATGCCGAAGGCACCTGGGGAAGGGGACCCCTGGCCTTTCTCCCATGTGGAGGTTTTAGGGAGAGGGGGGTCCATGGTCCCCATGCCACTGTTGTCTCACCTCTTATGTCCACCAACTACTGGTCTCCACGGAGCTCATAGGGAACAACACGTTGGGGGCAGGATGATCCTTATTGGGTAGTTATTTTTCCAACTGTCAGTATTCAAACATCCAGGGTCCCTTGAATTTTTTGAAGATGACTCTTTTCTGCAAAGAGAAGGACAGAACCCTAACCCCATCCTATATGGGGTTAACACCTGTATGGTTACCACCATTTTGGATGAGCTCTCATTTCTCCTTTTCAAACGGTTTCTCCTCTTCAAACCGAATCTTTATTAATTTTGATGGTATCCATAATTTTTCTTCTCCTTCCCCAATGCAAAACCCCTTCCCCAATTCAGAACCTCTCCTTCCATTGTGAGGTCAGCACATCCTTGAAATAAACTGGTTGATTCAATTCAGAAGACTTTTCCATTATCCAATGTCTTTCTGCTGCTGTTGTCCCTTTCTCATTAGCATTAAGAAAATTCAAGGTTAATAAACCATTATGTAATCTATTTCTGGGGGCATTTTCCACCCCTTTTTGTTTTTTTAACATATCCTTTATAGTTCGATTTGATCTTTCTATGACTGCTTGACCTGTAGGATTGTGTGGTATACCTGTAACATGGTTAATATTATAATAAGCAAAAGACTATTTATTTTTCAAGAGACATATGCTGGACCATTATCTGTCTTTATTTGTGCAGGTATACCCATGGTGGCCATAACTTCTAATAGATGTGTGATTACTGAATCAGCCTTTTCTGAGCTTAAAGCAGTTTCCCACTGAAAACCTGAATAAATGCCAATGGTGTGGTGTACATATTTTAATTTGCCAAATTCTGCAAAGTGGAACACATCCATCTGGCAGATTTCATTCCTTTGAGAATCCTGTGGGTTAGTCCCTGCAGGTAGCGGTGTTTGGTTATATAAAGAGCAAGTAGGGCATCTCTTTATAGTCTCCTTACCTTGTTGCCATGTAATAGAAAACTCCATCTTTAAACCTTTGCTATTGACAAGATGTTTTTATGAAATTCAGAGGCCTGCAACACGCTTCCAATCAATAATTGATCAATTTTTGCATTCCCTTGTGCTAGAGAACCTGGCAGACCCATATGGGATCAGGTATGTGTTATGTACATAGGACAAAGCCTATACCTGATTATGTCTTACACCTGGATAAACAATGAAGTCAATTCTGTATCTCTGGTATAAATTCAGCGGTTTCAATATGCAAGATAACTCTGCATATTGTGAATCAGTAACTATATTAAGAGGCTCTTTAAAATCCCTTAGCACCCTAAGAATGGCAAATAATTCTGTCTTCTGGAAAGAATTATAAGGACTTTGTTCTACCTTACTCAATTCTTCTGATTTGAAACCTGCCTTTCCTGATTTATTAGCATCAGTATAAAATGTACAGGCTCCAATTATTGGAGCATCACATACAATTTGAGGAAGAATCCTAGAAGTTCTCTTTATAAGGGTAAGTCTATCACTTTTGGGATAGTTGCTGTTAATTTCTCCAAAAAAATGAGCACAAGCTCTTTGCCATGGTTCATTGTCTTCCCATAACTTTTTTATTTCATCAGTAGTGAAAGGCACTATAATTTCTGCGGGGTCTATACCTACAGGTTGACAAAGTACCCGTTTACCTTTTATAATTAATTCAGAGATGTTTTCCACATAAGTTTTTAATTTTTTACTTGGTTTATGTGGTAAAAAGATCCATTCTAAAATAATATCATTCCTCTGCATTAAAATTCACATAGGAGAAATTCTGGAAGGCAATATGACTAGAATACAACTAAGATTTGGATTCACCCTATCCACATGTGCCTCCTGTAATTTTTCTACAACCATTGTCAGTTCCTTTTCTGCTTCAGCTGTTAATTCTCTGGGACTATTCAAAGCTTTATCACCATCTAAGGTTTTGTTTAAATGAATTATTAGATCAGGTGTTATCCCAACAGCTGGTCATAGACTGGAAATGTCTCCTAACATTCTTTGAAAGTCATTAAGCATCCATAACTGGTCTCTCCTAATTTTTGCCTTTTGTGTTCTAATTTTCTGTAAACCTATTCTGTAACCTAGGTATTTAACAGAATCTCCTCTTTGAATCTTTTCAGAAGCAATTTGAAATCCCCATTTAGTCAAAACTAACTTTACTTCGCCAAACATCCTTTCTAAATTATCTGTATTTGAATCAGATAGCAAAATGTTATCCAAGTAATGGTAAGTTATAGACTTAGGGAATTGCTTATGTATTATTTCCAATGGCTGACTTACAAAGTATTGACACAGGATGGGGCTATTGAGCATTCCATGTGGTAGGATAGTCCACTGGTATCTCCTACTAGGCTGAGAATTATTATAAGTAGGCACTGTGAAGGCAAATTTTTTTCTCTATCCTTTTCTTGTAAATGTATAGTGAAGAATCAATCCTTCAAATCAATAACTATAAGAGTCTATCCTTTCATAACAGAGAAAGCAAAGGAATTCCAGACTGTAGAGGGCCCATAGGTTGAATAACCTTATTGACAGCCATTAGATCTGTCACCATTCTCCATTTACCAGATTTCTTTTTTACAACAAACACAGGAGAATTCCAAGGGCTAGTTGACTCCTCAACATGTCGAGCATCTAATTGCTCCTGTACCATTGTTCTAGAGCCTGCAATTTATCATCAGCTAGAGGCCATTGCTTAACCCATATTGGCTTCTCAGTTAGCCATGTTAAAGGTAGGGCTGTTGGTACCTCTAAAAGTTTGTTAGTTGCTTTTTGTTCTTGTACAGCCTGAATGGCTGGTGACCATTGTGCATAGTACCTTATTACATCCTTCCCAGAATTATGAGTTCCTGGGACTGCAGGAATGTTAATCTGGGAATTCCATTGCTGTAGCAGGTCACAGCCCTATAAATTTATTGCAATATCAGCTACATATGACCTTAGCTTTCCTCTTTGACCTTCTGGCCCAATACAGTCAACCTATCTCATGCTTTGTTTAACTCGAGATATGGTTCCAATTCCTAGTAATTGAACATCTGCCTCTTGAAGAGGCCAAT
Source organism: Ondatra zibethicus (assembly GCA_004026605.1). NCBI lineage: Eukaryota > Metazoa > Chordata > Mammalia > Rodentia > Cricetidae > Ondatra > Ondatra zibethicus. The sequence goes on from PVIU01007522.1 coordinate 45,354, forward strand.
TTGGATGCCAAGATTCTGGAGTGATGATACTCACATCCGCTCCTGTGTCTATAAAGCCAACAATCACAATTCCATTTATACTTACTCTCAGCTTTGGTCTCTGATCATTTATAGAGGTTTGCCAAAATATACGTTTCATATTTCCTAATTGAATTTCTGACTTATCCTCCAAAATTGAGTCATCATTCAGAACCTTATGGTCTTACTCAGAAAGTTCTAGAGTTTTTAATTTTCCTGGTGTAATATGTCCTCCATGGTTACTGGGAATGACTGGGCCACTTTTGGCTTGGGGGCCTGCAAGAGGCCCCTCAGGTATTTTCCCTTTGGTATTGGGTTGCCTTGTCTGTCTGTTGTTTATCTGTATTCATTGGTCCAATGTCGTCCTTTACCACACCTCTTACATATACCTGAAGGCCGAGGTTTCCTATTCTTGTCATTGCCAGATAAGGTTTTATTCCTAGAAATTCCTTGCCTGCAATCCCTTTTCAGGTTTCCTAATTTACCACAATTAAAACATTTGGCAGGTTGATGTCCCCTCGTTGCTTTGGAAATTGCTTCCCCTATGAAAGAGAGCAAGAGAGAGAGAGAGAGAGAGAGAGAGAGAGAGAGAGAGAGAGAGGTATAGGAGGCCCTTCTGTATTTGTGTTGCTTTCATTGGTTGAATAAAGAAACTGCCTTTGCCTTTTGATAGGGTCAAACACTTAGGTGGGTGGAGTAGACAGAACAAGATGCTGGGAAGAAGTGAAGTGTGGCAGATGCCATGAAGCTCCCTGCCTAACCATGGTATATGATTCTAACTTTTTCCCTAGTTCTGGTATCCTATCCCAGGCATTCAAGTCCGCTTTGTGGTATAGAGACAATAAATCATAAAGAGCTTGGACCTGTGGATCAGCGTACACTCCTACACCAAGAATTTGATCATGTGAAACCTCCACACCTTTTGTTCTTCCTTGCTGTTCCATATGTTTGGATTCTTCTGTGAAAATAAACTCCAAACATCAAGGAAGGTCCATCTTTCAACACAGCTGATGCTAACTGGGAGAAATCATGGGGATAGCCCTGACATTAGAAGCCCAAGTCCTTATCATTTCCTTAACAAATGTAGCGTCCAAGCCATAAGTAATGATGGTGTGCTTAATTTCCTTCAGATCATTCAGTCCTATCGGCGTCCATCTACCTTCTTTTGGCTCCTGAGCCTTTAGAAGTTGATGCTTTGTCAGAATAAATTACAAGTAATTTCGCTAAAACCCTGGGTAAACCAGTTCTGACAGCTGGTGGTGGCACTGTATCCTGCCCTTGTATCTTCTTGCCTGGTACATAAGCTCCAATAATTTCCTCAATCATTTCAAATGAATTATATTTAGAATAATAAATCTCACCTGTGGTTTAATTAGCAGGAGTATGTGAAATAACCGTAACCTTCCAGTAGGTGTCGCAGTGCACTTGGAGCCACGTGCTTGGTTTAAATCTGATTTTAGGTTAAATGCTGAAAGATATGCTTAAATCAAGAAGTTGATTAGTATAAATCACAGACTGTCTACTCTGTGAAGGTCCTTGGCTGTTCAACAGCCTCATGAGACAGTTGGTGGACAATGATGGTGCCTCCTGTTCAGGATAGAGGGTGTGTTGTCTGCGGTAACAGTGGCGGAGCTGGGCTGGGTGCAAGCTCCTCAGCTGCTGCCGCTGGCAGCGGCTGGTAAGCTTCTCAGCTTTTTCCACCTCGGCCTCCCGTGTCTTTCTGCCCATACTGCCTGAGCTTCCACAAGTGGAGAAAAAACTGGACCCCAAAGTCAGCCGGTAGTGGCCAATCAGGGCCGCTGCGCAAGAATTCTATGCCTGAATGAGCATGGCATAGCTGCCACTAGCCAGAGCTGCCAGAGACTCAAGTGGGTCCACAAACCAGGAGCCAACTGTAAATGTTAACTCAATTCATGAAATAACCAGGCCAGCTTGAAGATAAACAATTATATTTTTACTTATTATAAGGGAAACTCATGCCACAAGAATGGGAAGTCCAAGCTCTGCTGTGTCCCGCGGGAATCACCCAGAGAGAGTGAGCACCTGGTCCATCCCAGTTTTTCTTCCTGGGCTCCATGTATCCATGCCTTAATTAGGTTCCATTTCTTAGAAGTGATTGGTTAACAAAGCTTCCCCCATCACTTTAAGACACCAGGCCACTTGGGCATGGCATCTTATACTATAAATGCCAATGTAAAGTGCGTGTACTTTGTCTTTCTCTTCCATCTGCTGGATTCAGTTCCTGTTCTCCATTTGTTCTCACTGTCATCTGTGAGTCTACCCCTAAATAAATAACCTTTTATTATACTCAATTCTGAGCTAGTGTGGGATTATTTTGTAACTTCCATCATCATAGGACTTTACATTACATTTCTGTCAGGTTTAGCATTTAAAATGATGATATTGAATTGAAGCTTTTCTTAGTGAAACATAAAAGATTCATATGACTCAGTTTATCCAAATAACTTAAGCTTAACAAAGTTAGCAAAGACAAGGAGGATAGACATACATTTTAAACCTGAATAAACCTTGAGTAAGGATAGACATTTTCTAAGCCATTGGTTCTCAAACTTCTAATGCTTTGAACTTTTAATATTGGTTCCTATGTTGTGATGACTCCCCCCATAACAAAATTGTTCCTGTTGCTATATCACAAGTACAGTTTTCCATTGTTATGAATCCTAATGCAAACATCTAACATGCAGGTGATTCTAGGCTACCCCTGTAAAAATATTTTGTTTTGTTTTTTTAACCACCAAAAGGTCAATACTCAATGGGCTGAGAAATTGCTCCAAGCCTTTTGCCAGACTGCTTAGGTCATTGTTTTGCTACATTACAAGAAATGAGCATCCCAGTTTCTGGTTATATTTGGTGCTTATTGCTGTGGCCCTAATTTTTATCCTTATATTTTAAGTCCAAACATTAACAATATAAAACATTTTATAAGCACAAATGTCCCATAGCCTTATTAATTAAAATATTTTGAAAACTGTTCTTAACAAAATTATAAAATTAAAATCTCTTAAATGTCTTCCTTCAGTATCAAAAATAAAGTACCTCTTTGACGCCACCCTCAACAGCATTTACATAGCCTGTCTTAGATCTCAGCCTGCTCCATTTTGCTGTGGCTGGTGCTGTTGGTGATTATTACATGGCACTAGCATTTCTAAAACTGTTAAGGTTCTTCCTTATAACTGGACTCTTTGGGACTCTAGTCCTGTCATACATTTGCAAAGCTCAGCTGTTTCCTATATCCCTTCATGTCTTTAAAACCAATATCACCTGGGTGGACTTTGAAATTACAAAGTTTAGCTGGCAGAACAAAGTATATTTTTTTTAAAATACAGTTTGACTTTCTTTTTTTTTTTAGATTCATTTATTCATTTATTTATTATGTATACAACATTCCTTCCATGTACACCTGCACACCAGAAGGGGGCATCAGATCTCATTACAGATGGCTGTGAGCCACCATGTGGTTGCTGGGAATTGAACTCAGGACCTTTGGAAGAGCAGTCAGTGCTCTTAACCGCTGAACCATCTCTCCAGCCCACAAAGTATATTTTTGAGTATAAAAGAATTGAGGTGCAGCTTTAGTATTTTAACTTTTATTTTTTTAAAATAAATCTTGCTTTTTGGATAGGACATGAATTAGCACATAAAATCTACCCCAATCCAAATTATCTTGGAGATCCATTGTTGTCTCCTAGTCAGGCCCATTTTACATGGTCATCTCTAATCAAGATAGTGGTGAGGTCCTGTGACATCCATCTTTTTTTAACTCCAACAAAATGACAACCAGCCATGTGACTGACTAAACAATGGTGGCAATCCAGATTAGAATCATGTCATATGGTTCCTTTAAAATTACCTATGCATAGATTTTAAATTATCAATTTCCAGTGTTAATAGTTTTAACTTTTTAACTAGTTGTATTTTAATTTTAACAAATTTTTAATCATATCTAACAAAAAAAACTTATAAATTTTAAAGTACAGAATGTTCACATAGACCAAGTCCAAATTTTTTTTTTGGCTGTTCTGCTTTGTTTTCTTATTGTCACTGTGTCAGAAGCTAAGATTGATGGAGTGACATAAAGGGAATTTTTAATAAGTGTACCTGGTGTTAGAAGTAATCCTTAAGAGGAGCCTCTCTGCCAGCGCAAAGAATTTCAATCAGACCAGATTGGACCAAACCAAAGATACCCACGTTTAATAAATGCAGCACTCCTAGGTGGCTGAGAAAGCATGGTGGGGAGAAGACACTCAAAACCCAAGACCACGTGTTTCTTTTTCTGGAGTGAGCCTAAATAGCCTATGGGAGTGGTCCTGACTCTCCGGGGGGGGGGGTCAGCATTTGGTGGGTTTTCCCAGAGGTGGAGTCTGGACCAAGGTAACTCCCAGGGGAAGGGGCTGGGGTGTTGCTTTGAACCAAATATCCCAGGGGAGGGGGCTTGGGTTGGAGCTGTCTGCTCTATTGGCGCTCCATTGGTGCCCCAAGGCAGGGGCTGGGGTGATGCTTCCATAATCCAACTGTGGAGCCAGTTTTCCAATAAAGACCAGCATAAAACAGTTTTAACATTATGTATATCAAAAAGACATCTGAATTTCTGCTAACCCAAATCCACTGACCAGAGCGCAGAGACAAATTCTAAGCCATGCCCATAAATGTGGCCATAGCAGTGGGGGTGGAAGAGACGGCAACAATATCCAAACTATTTCTGTTTCAGCTACAGGCTCGCAATAAGACTCATGAACACACCAGAAAACAGACAAAACTTTCCAACAAAACAAGCATACACAACTTTCTCAAGAAATAGGCAAAACTTTTTTAATAAGGCACAAAACTTTCTAACCAGAATTAACCTAATATAGTCAAATAACTTTAAATTTGTATCAACAAATAAAAACCTGTACCAGCAAGAAGCATCTGACCCCTTTAAATGCTATTTATAACCCATGGTATCAGAATGAAATGACCACAGCATCCCTGGTGGGGCTGTAACAGGCTGTTCAGCCTCAGCCCCGGCTACAGCATCACATCATGGCCACCATAGCTCAACAACTACGGATTCAAACTGCGCCTAGGTTTGGAAAGAAGTTGAGGTGAGCAACTCCCAGGGCAGGGAGCCGCACCCACCAGCATGGAAAGGGGCAGCATGCAGCATGGGGGCAAAAGACTTTTCAAGCCATAGCAATTAACCCCAGATTCTCTGTTCAGTGTTTTAAATCCTATTATGCATACCCGTCCTTGCAAGTTGTGGCTGGCAGCCTTGCTACATTTTCACAAGGATGCATAGCCCAGCTGCCCGACCCACACAATCATGCTGCCCTGCAGTCTCCCGCTTGTATGGCTGCCCACATTGCCCCTGGGCTATGGGACAAGACAACCTCATTCCAATAAAATGATCAAGGTGGTAGAGGTTGTTTGTCCTATACCTTTAAGGAAAATATACCCACCTTTTAAAATCTCAAACCCTATGCTTATGGCCCTATCTCTAAAGTCATGTAAATGGCCTAGTATCAAAGCCAAAAAAGTCGTAATTTGAGTCTGTCCCATTATATCACTCTTGTAAGTCAGAAAGAGGATGGACAAAAGACCCAAACAAAAAAAAAAAACATAACAGCCCACAAATCAATACAAAGGCCTCCTGGTGCCTGGAGGCAAAAGCAACTGAAGATGCCAACTCCATGCCAGAATGCAGGTGTGACCTGCTCAGTCCTTTTACAGAAACCAAAGAGATTTGATCTCATACAGAAGAGTCCTGGAACCCAAAATTAACCAGAGGGATCAATCCCATACAGATGGGCCCTAAAAAATCTTCTCAGGTACCCTGCCTGTGGTGTTCTCAAGTGTGTCTGCTTAGACTGTCTACACACTCATACAGATTTCTGGGCCTACTTACAGAAGAATATCCAAAACAGAACAACGAAATATAAATAGAAAACTTACCAGATGGCTGAAGGTTCTACAAAGCAGTGGTCCCAGTGGGCTTTGGGATCCTGGAGAGCCCCCAAATGTTATGACCAGATTCACAGAGTCCCCCCAAAAAACAAGGAGACTGAGTCCCATATGTAAAAGCAAAGAGCCTTTATTCTTACTCCAGTTCTTACAGGGACTCTCGGACTCTCCGTGTACCCAACGTATTGGCACAATCAGAGAGCCCCAAGTTCAGTTGGGGTGGTGATTTTATAATAACAGAGGTTGGGATGAAAAGTGATGGGTGTGTGCAAACCGGTGATCCTGTCTACAATGTTTGGAACTTTAGGAATTTCCTTTGGGTAGTCCTTTCCTGGGTGGTACCTGGGTGGTCTCAGTTTGTGGTCCTTGAGACTCAGTCCTCTCATGAGCTTGTCATGGCTGGGTCCTACAATAATAGATACATCCCAGCTGAAAGGTCTTGGGGAGCACAGCCTAGAAAAAGTTGAGCCCTCTCTTGGCACCTTTGGAAGAAATGGCCTGACCCAGGCATATCTTGGCCACAGACATGAGAGGTCAGCCTGCTGCACTCAGGAGATGGTAGATGTTGTCCTACCAAACACAATGAGAACAGATCTATAGATCCTATTTCAGATGCAAGTTGGCCCCTGAAGCCAGTTTTTCAAGAGCTCATTGTGTGAACTGATGCTATGCTCTGTGCTCCTCTGAAGGACAAGCAGCTGCCTTGTACTTTGGGCAACCTGAGGTACGAAGGATTCTGGTTCATGGGGCATCCTCCTATTTCTCTTACCTTGATCTCCTTCCAAAGAAGATGCTGAGATGAGCTTTGTGTGCAGATCCCAACCTGGAGAGAAGAGTCCTCAGATGCACTTGCTGGAGGAAACGGGTAGGGCAGGAGGCAGAAGCTGGCCAATTGTGCTGTGGCTAATGATGGGGCAGGTTAAGTCAAAAGCAAGTATGCTAGTGTGTTTTCCATTGACCAGAAACAGAGACTGGGTAACTATTGTTATTCTTGTTGATTGATTGTTTGATGGATGAATGGATTGATTGACTGACTGATTATAGCCAAGGAGGTTTCCAAAATTACCATTAGGAAAAGCTGGCCATGAGCTCTTGACCCCCTGCCTCTGTTTACTGAGTGATAAACCATATAAGGGAGTACACCATGGTGCTCAGTGGCTTTTTGTTTGTTTGGTTGGTTGGTTAGGTTTTTTTTTTTAATTTTTTTGTTTGTTTTTAGAAGCTGTATATTTAATTACAGTTCTGGAGTCCAGAAGTCAGAAACTAGAGACTGCTCTGTTTAAGAAAAAAAAGTATACAGGCAAGTGGGTGCCTGCAGGAGAGAAAGGGAACACCTACCCACAGCAGCTTACCCATTCCTAAAAGGAAAGTATCGATCAACTAATAAGGGGCCTGCCCCCATGACTCCAAACACACCAGACCCTTGTCCACTTGCTGTTATACCGGCAACTGGAGTTTTAACGTTAGTTTCAACCTGAGTTTCTGTGGGGACAAAAGACATCCAAACAGTAGCCACAACCAAGGCTTGTTGTAATCAATGATATCTGGAAGCAGTACAAAATATGCCTGGGGCTGCCAGGCCTGGGGAGAGTGGACAAGTCTATGTCCTGAGACATCAATTCTATGGTATCCCAAGACCATCCCTTCAGACCCAGCATCTCAGAACTTACAGAATGATGTTGTCAGGATTGAAATGGTGGGGACCAATGGGATCTCTCAGGAGCAGACAGTGACTTTAATGTCTATAGCTCTCTCCAGTACTCCATGGCCTCCTACATGGAAAGACCACAGCCCCCAAATTACAGATAGAAAGCAGAAGCTCAGTGGAGCTATGAGACTATTCCAAAAACAGAAAGAAAACAAAGCTATGTCTGTGAACTCACTCTTTAATTTCAACCACTAGAGCAGATGTGGCACAGAGTAAGACATCAATAAATATCTGAAGTGTGAATGAACATCATACACCACTATTATTATTAATCAAGTAAAGACTTGAACTAGACTCTTCTACTCTAAAGCTCACGTTCTTTGCACTGCACTGTTCAGAATATCCCAGCGCTCACAGCCAGTCTGCTGTACAGCTTAGACAGATGCCTAAATTCATCCAGGTGTTGAAGGGTGGAAGGAAGAGAGAAAGGAAAGAACTAATCAAAACCAAACAACTCTAATGTATTCATTTATGCTCCATCTTTCTTTCCTAATTTGTGATTCATTTCAGAAACACATCAGAATAAAGGAAGAGAGAATTTTTACCACACTAAGTCCTGGGAAACAGAGAATATCCTGCAAAATTTCATTCAGCTACTTCTTCTACCAAAACCTTGCCCGAGAGGCTGGAAGACCTTGAACAGGAAAAGCTTGCATAAAAGTAAAGGAGGGGAGAGAAGACATCTGATTGAAATCCAAGAATTATTTGACCCAGACCCAGATACCCAGGAAGAGCCTCAATTAGTCGTATTAGAGGGGGCTGCTGGGATTGGGAAGTCAACGCTGGCCAGGCAGGTGAGGAGAGCATGGGGACAAGGCCAGCTCTACCGGGATCGCTTCCAGCATGTCTTCTACTTCAGCTGCAGAGAGCTGGCCCAGTGCAAGCAACTGAGTTTGGCTGAGTTCATAGCAAAAGACCAGACTGTGCCCACAACTCCTATCAGGCATATCCTGTCTCACCCTAAGCAGCTGCTCTTCATCCTGGATGGGATAGATGAGCCAGCATGGGTCTTGAAGGAGAAGAATCCTGAGCTCTGTCTGCACTGGAGCCAGCCACAGCCAGTCCACACCCTGCTGGGCAGTTTGCTGGGAAAATCTGTCCTGCCCGGGGCTTACTTGCTGCTCACAGCTCGGACCACAGATCTGAAGAAGCTTATTCCTTCTTTCAGTCAGCCTTATTTGGTAGAAGTCCTGGGTTTCTCCAAAGCTGGATGGAAGAAATATATCTACAAATATTTCACAAAGAAAAGAGAAGCAATTGCAGCTTTTGGCTTGGTTAAATCAAAACCAGTGATTTCAGCACTGTGTGTGGTGCCCTGGGTGTGCTGGCTGGTCTGCACCTGCCTGAAGCAGCAGATGGATCAGGGTAGATACCTCTCTCTGACCTCACGGACCACCACAGCCGTCTGCCTGAAATACCTTTCCCAGACTCTCCCAGATCATGTTCTAGGGACCCATCTCAGAAGTCTCTGCTCACTGGCTGCTAAGGGGATCTTCCAAAGAAGGACCCTGTTCAGTGAGAGAGATCTCTGGATCCAAAGGTTAGGTAGCAATGTCATTGTCACTTTCCTGAAGGTGGGCATCCTTCAAAAGCAGCCCAACTCTATGAGTTACAGCTTTGCCCACTTGTGTCTCCAGGAGTTTTTTGCAGCAATGTCATTGATCTTGCATTGTAATGAGAAGAAACATGCATATATGGGAATCTATGAAACTATGGAAACACTGGAGGACATCTATGGAAGACATGACCTGTTTGAGGCACCCACTGTGCGCTTCCTATTTGGTCTTTTAAGTGATTATGGAATGAGAGAAATGGAGAATATCTTTGCCTGCAGGTTGCCTTGGGAGATAAGGTTGTATCTGCAAAGGTATATCCTAAAGGAAATCCTACACCATCAACCATATTCTCTGGGTTTACTGCATTGTCTTTATGAGATTCAGGATGAAGAGCTCCTGACACAGGTGATGCAAAATTATCAAGAAACAAATGTACATTCCCCAATGGCTATAGTACACCCAGTTTCCCAGCCAGGAGTGAAGTACATGGTGGTCCAGACAGACATGGAGCTCATGGTGGCCACTTTCTGCATTAAGTTCTGCAGCCATGCCAAAAGGCTTCAGCTGAATGGGGGTGGACAGCAGAGAAAAATCTCAAAGGCCCCCAGGATGGTTCTGTGAGTATCTATGGATCCCATGAGCACACATGTTCTGAGCACCAGCAGCACTCTTAGCTCACTCCAAGGCAACAGGATACAGGTCATCAGTGGCATCTAACTGCTGAATCTGACCACCTTTCTCTAATTGTCTCTATGGGCCTGATTATGTGATGGGGCTATGAATTTTTACCTCTCCACCTTCTCTGATTCAATTCTCTTTACCCTTCACATGTTCAAATGGCCCACTGATCCTTTCTCTTACCATGCTTGCTCTCTGAGAAATTTCTTATTCAACCCATTGAGATACCATCCCCACTCCCCATGACAGTGACCTTGGCCCTGAGGTCTTCCCAACATACCTTAGAAGGAGTATTTTTAACAGTCCCTATGTTTTTCTGACCCAGATCACTTTCCTGTATGTATCAATGAAGGTAACATGAACCTTGCACTCAACCTGAAGGCTTCCCAGCTTCCTATCAGTCTCAGCAGCAAGATAGACCACTCGTTCCAGGGGCCCCTACCACTGTGCAGAAGTGGTGACTCAGTATCAGGATGTGTCTCTCTCCTTTCTAGATGATTCATTAAGCATTATTTTTAAGTCAGGCCCTAACAATCAATCTCAAGAGGAGAAATGCAGTTGCTGCCCTGAGGATTTCAAAACTGAGAGAGAAGACAATCAACTACTTTAGTTACGTAGGGTGTGACTGTGGCAATAATCAGGAACATGCTAGTTATCTAGAGTTGAGGACTTTGTCATCAATCTGAACAACACAGCAAGAGTCCATGTGAAAAGAAAAAGTACTGGAGCAAAGGTTAGAGAACAGGAAGAGGATGAAGAAAGGAGGGGAAAGTGGTAAAAGAGAACAAACATAAACTGTCTTACACACATATAGAAAGTTGCTTGAGGTGTGTAGAAATGACTCTTATTTTATGTAGTTAGGATGGACTAATAAAAACATACTTGATGTAGAAAGGTAAGGATATATAAATCATCAAAATAAAAATTTGTATTGCCCAGAATTCCATTTCTCAGAAAGGACAGCATTAAGAATTGTTGTAGTTGAACTTGGTCATGCACACCTGTCTTCCCAAACTCTGAAGGCTGAGACAAGGTCAGATGTCCCAGTACAGCCTGGGCTACATAGTGTAACACTATCTCAAAATATGAGGGACTAAGGAGAGATTACCTTGTGTGTTGGTTAACTTTCTGTTGCTGTGATAAAACACTATGGCCAAGACATCGTATAGAAGAGTTTCTTTGGGCTTCTGGTCCAGAGGTATAATCGTCCATCATGGCAGAGGGAAAGGGTGGTGACTGGAGCAGGAGCTAAGAGCTCATTCCTTGAACTACAAGCAGGAAGCAAAAAGAATATACTGGGAATGGCTTTGAATTCTTAAATTCTATCCCCAGTAACATTTCCTACCACAAAGGCACACCTCTAAGCTTCCCCCAAAGAGTACTACCAATTGAGGACCAAGCATTCATGTAGTGATATTTCATTTGTATTTTAATAAATAAAGCTTGCCTTAACATCATAGAGTAAAACAGCCTCCCTAGTCAGCCTTCCAGACCACACAGTGGTGACACACACCTTTAATCCCAGTAGCCACACTAGTTGCCATAGAAACTGGGCATTAGAGGTGCACACCCTTAACTGCCACCCTAGAGAGGAATATAAGATGGGAGGAGATAGCTCTCACACACAGTCTTATTCTGAGGATTCCTGGAGGCAGGATCACCATTTCAGACTGAGGTAGAGGTAAGAGCCAGTGGCAGGCTTTTGCTTTTCTACCCTTCAGATAACCCCAATATCTGTCTCTGGGTTTTTATTAATCATGCTACTCATTCAAATGACATCTCATTCAAAACACCACACCTAATAACCTAAGACCCTAAGTTTTATCCACAGCATGAAAGAAAATATACAATATGCCCTTTAATCTTTTTCTATATATACTTTTATATGGGAAAACTAAGTCACACTATCTCTGTTGTCTTATATTCATATTTATTTTCTCAATGATTCAAGGCTGTCTTCTCTGGTCACTAAAAAGTCTAGCAGAATACCATTCTGAATAGCCTTAGATATTGCCTGGGGAGAGGACCTTAGTGAATTGAATCATTTTCCTTTTCTTAGCCAGTATAAGTTGTTTATAAATGTCTATCGTTATAAAAAAAAAAGAGAGAGAACCTTGAAGGACCTTGATACAGATGTTGAAAGTAGAAGTGGTCTGCTGTGGAGCTTCAGAAGAATTCTGAGTATGCCCAGAGACAGAGGCCAGATAAGGCAAGTGAAACAAGGAACACCAGCCTGCTTGCAAAGGACAGTGGCCTTAAGAGCCTGGGGACAACTGTATAGGAAAGAGTGAGGCTTCAGCTGCTAATGAGAAGGTAAAGGCAGGGAAGTCAGTGAGGAGGGCATTTCACAGTAAACAAACAGGGGTGGAGGCTCCTGAAAGTCAAGGAATGGAAAATGGCAAGTAAGTGTCTTAGTTGGGGTTTCTATTTCTGTAAAGATACAACATGACCATGGCAACTCTTTCAAAGAAAACATTTAATTATGGTGAGTTGCCAACAGTTCAGAGGTTCAGTCCATTATCATCATGGTGGGACGTGGTGGTGTGCAGGAAAACATGGTGTTGGAGAGGTAGCTGCTACATATTGATATGCAGGTAACTGGAAATAGCCTGTCTCACTAGACATGTCATGAGTACATATTAGACCTCAGAGCCCACCTCCACAGTGACATACTTCCTCTTGTAAGACCAAACCTACTAGAATAAGAATATACCTCTTAATATTGCTGCTCCCTTTGAAGGCCATTTTCTTTCAAACTACCACAGTGTGAAACTTTAGTGTGGGTGTCTCATAATGGTGCCTCATATTTTGTGAATAGCACATTCTGAAGTTCCACTTTCAGTCAGTGTAAATGCTAAACATGCATCAAAACTATCATCTTTCGGTGGCTGATAGACTGGTTCTATGGTAGAGATCTTAAAGTTCTTGCAGAGGGGTGTGGATGTGGATCCATTCCCAGAACCCACATCAGATGGCTCACAATCACTTTTATCCAAAATCCCAAAGAATCTGATGCCCTGATTTAAATGTTTCTGCATGCATAGAGTACATACAGACAAGCAAGCATGCAAACATACACTGTCTTCATTAGGGTTTTTATTACTGTGAAAAGACATCATGACCACAGCAACTCTTATAAGGAAAACACTAAATTGAGATGGCTCCCTTACTGTTTTAGGGTTTTAGTACATTATCATCATGATGGGGAGCATGGCGGAATGCAGGCAGACAAGATGGAGGCTACATCTTGATATGCAGGCCTTAGGAAGTCAACTGACATCCTTGATGGTATCCTGAGCAAAGGAGACCTCAAAGCCCACATCCACAGTGACACACTTCCTCTAACAAGGCCACACCCACTACAACAAAGCCACATCTCCTAAGAGTGCCACTCCCTATGAGAATATGGGGGCCAATTACATCCAAACTACCACATACCTATAAAGTAAAAAATAAACATTAAAAACACCATCCTTCACAGTTTAGTATTTGTTTTCCTTAACATTCTTTGGTTTTGTAAAATTAAAAGAGACCATCCTATACTTTTTGTTTCAGTCAAAGTTGGTCATCTCTAATCTCAGTCTTGTAACTTGTAGTTTTGAGTTTGTTTACAGTGTTAAGGATCAAATGTTGCACATACCAGACACAAAGCTATTTCCAGCCTCTTGCAGTTTGTAGCTTAGGCTGGTTTGAAATTCAGGATTCTCCTGCCTTTGTATGCTTGGTTTCTGACATAAATATCTCTATCTCTATCTCTCTCTGTCTCTGTCTGCTGTTCTGTGTGTATCTGTCTATCTCACTCTGTGTGTCTCTCTCTGTGTCTGTGAATTTATCTCTCTGTTTGTCATTTTTTCTCTCCTTCTAAGATGCTTTGTCTCTCTGTGTGTGACTCTGTCTCTCTCCATCTCTATCTATCTGTCTGTCTATCTATCTATCTCTCCTCTTCCTGCCTCACTTGGAAAGATATATAGACCACATGAACCAGCACATTTGTATAGTTTATGATCATGCTCAACATCCCACCACAGAGTCACACCCAATCACCTCTCCTGAGCTCTCTTCCCACCTCCTCTTTCCAGTTTTCATTTATGAGACTCTAGAATGCTGTTCCAAAGAAAATAAGTTATGTTCACGTCAAAATAAAAAGGCTGTCTGAATTACCAAGGTCCTCCATTATACCAGACCCTGTGCTAGATACTATAGATTAAAAAGAAAAGATGCCAAGAACCTGTTCACACCGTGTGGGACACCTAGACTAGTCAGAAATAGGCACACAAAATAAGCACACAGCATGCTATGATATAAGGATGTAGATGAGGAACCACCTAGAGGAGAGGATCCAGATGTTGGAGAAAAAGAACAAGTAGAAGCTGGTGAATCCTGGGGATGACATACTGATACCTGGTGCTCAGGAAGATAGAAACCTAACCTGCTTTGTGGGGCTGTGCACCTTAGAACATCCACACACAATTCACTTCCCTCATGCCCTTCTCTCTCTCTCTCTCTCTCTCTCTCTCTCTCTCTCTCTCTCTCTCTTTCTATATCTCTCTCTCCCTCAGGTCCAGGTGGACCCCGATCACTAATTCCAGTTGGCAGGTTCTCTTCTCCACTCTTGAGTTCACAGGAAGTCTGAAGAAGCTGGACCTAAGTGGAAACCCACTGAGCCACCTTGCACTGCGGAGCCTTTGTAAGACACTGAGATGTCCTACATGCCAACTAAGGATATTGTGGTGAGTCTGGCCTGGGTTGTCCCCTGAAGCAGGGATGAATGGCAAGAGAACAAAGGAAAAAGCTGTGTCTAGGGTAAGGCTAAGTATTAATCAAATATTCACTAAACCCTCTTGACCACACCTGTGACAGATGACAGACTTGTTACGATAAACAAATAGATTCTTGGAGTCATGAAAGACTGACATTCAGCAGGGAGCCCCACTAGCTATTGCTAACAACAGGCCCATGAGGTCTCCAGTGGAGCAAACATCTTGAGGACGTGGCTGCAGGAGAGCTGAAGAGCACAGAGGAGGAGGCTAAATGAAGCAGGAGAAAATAAATATCCAGGTCCAGGGAATGACATCTCCCCATTTCCTCCTGCTCTCTGTCCTATAACCAGCCTTCTACTCTGTTTCTATGAACTCCATCTTTACTAAGATTTTACATGATGAGTGAGATCATGCCCTATTCTATGGCTGGTGAATGACACATCAGATGGCTCTTGAAATAGACTAGAGTCCTGGGCCTTGAGGAGCTCTGTCATGGCCAGTCACAGCAGAGCAGAGGTCTCCAACTTGTACCTAAGCTGTGAGAAGCATGGAATTATCTACCCAGACTAGAAAAGGCACTCCAGAGAGCTAAGTACTGACAGTACAATGTGCCAGGGCTCACAAAAGGAGATCTGAACTCAGTTCCCAAGAGCAATGAGTCCAGGAGAAGCTGATGGTGAGCATCTCCCATGCAGGCTTGTCAACTGTGGCCTCACATCCAGCCACTGTGAGGACCTGGCCCCAGTGCTCAGTGCCAGCCTGACTGAGCTAGACCTGCAGCTGAATGACCTGGGAGACCTTGGGGTGAGGCTGCTGTGTAAGGGGCTCAGGAATCCTGCCTGCAACCTCAGAATCCTGTGGTAAGTAAGACCCTTGAATTCCCTCTGGGCAGAAGGCAAGGGGAGGGACACAGGTGCATTACTAGATGACAAGACATAGAAAAGAAAAGGGACAGATAATGCGTAGTCAGCATAGTCAGCCTGGATCCTGACCAGTGACTTTGACAAGTCACTGTCTCCTTTAAAACTCAGTTTCCTCATCTAGTAAATGGAATGTCATACCTACCTCATGGATTATAATGACACAAAATGTGCATATGGAAAAAAGAAGATAATACCAGGTAGATAGCTGGGCACAATGGAATCATATGTATTAGCAAGGCTGTATATCCTGAAAGACTTCCAGGTTTGCCTTACTCCAGGACAGTGCTTCAATCATTTATTCATTCATGAATCCATGCATGCATCCTTATCAGGGCCCCTGTGTGCCAAGCACTGGTCCAGACCCTAGACGTACAATCACAAACACACATGGCTCTGTGTTGACAGAGGTTTCTGTCCCGCCTGGTCCATCAGCCATTCAGCCCAAAGAAACTCTCAGAGGTCTATATTAATCATAAACTGGTTGGCCTATTAGCTCAGGCTTCTTATTAACTCATATAACTTACATTAACCCATAATTCTTTTCTGTGTTAGCCACGTGGCTTGTTATCTTTTATCAGCGGAGCATTCTCATCTTGCTTCCTCTGCATCTGGCTTCCTCTGTGATGACTGCAGACTCAGGCTTTCCTCCTCCCAGGATTCTCCTGTTCTTGTTGCCCCATCTCTACTTCCTGCCTGGCTACTGGCCAATCAGCATTTTATTAAAACACAAGTGACAGGGTATAAGACCATGGTCCCACAGCAGTTCTGTCCTTCTGAAGCTGGGTAGAAATAGACAGACAGGGATTACCCATCAGCCCATGACTCTATTGACAATTTCTACTGAATGCTGTGGAGTCAACAGTAGTGTGAGAGTGTAACGTTGTAAGAGGGTCTGCTTTATTGAATGGCCCAGGTGGGCTTCTCTGAAGCCTGAAGGAGAAATGGATCTTAGTTGGGCCAACCAGGAGACAGCAGCCCAGACAAAGGCAGACTTGGGGAAAGCTCTAAAACAGATAAGGACTGGAGCCCTGGAGGATCATTGTGTTTCACCACAGGAACTTCTTGTCCTCTGTCCAGAATCCCTTTAGGATTATGGCCATGACCTTCAGCCACTGGGAATGCTGATGGCTACTCTGTGGCCCTTTGTCAACAAAATCCCCTTGTCTCTGACCATGTTATCTTCCCCAGGACATTCTGTTTCCAGTGACCAACTTGTGTGGAAGGGGTATAAAGGGCCAGGCCCTCCTTTTATCTCTGGAACATTCCAAAGGTCTTCATCCTTACTTCAGCTCTCCCTGCACACTGACCAAGCCCCACCTAGAATTTATCATGGACAAATTTCTCTCTGCTCAGCCTGGACTCTCTGTCCATTGTCCTGATTTTGGCTCAAGAATAAGCCTTAATAAGATTTCTTACTGGTTCAGTCTACAAACAGCAGAGGACCCTGAGGCCTCATAATCCTGCTGTGAATCCCAGAATAAATAGTTCCCTCTTGTGCTTTCAGGCTGGACCAGGCCCATCTCAGTTACCAGGTGATGATGAACCTCAGGGCCCTGGAGGTAGAGAATCCACATCTGTACATCTCCAGCATATGGTAAGGGCTGGACATAGACATCTCTCTGGTCAATCTGCCCCATGTGTGACTGCTTCAGAACTTAGAGGTGGGAAAAGAGGATTGAGGTGATGAGAAAGAAAAACAGAGCCAGAAAGAAACCAGGAAACCACAGCAAAAGTGAGGAAGGATTCTGTGTATTGGGAAATTGTATTTTTTAATTTCAAAAAAGAATCATATTATATGCTTATATAAGTTCTTCCATCTGAAAAATAGGATATGAATGTGAATTAATGGTAACCTCTCTGCACACAGCCAGAGTGACAATAGTAGCCATCTGTAAACCCAAACCACGGGAACAATGAAAGCAGAAACTACCCTTAAGAAAAACACAAAAAAAAATCTCTTAGAAAACAAAACCACTATAAGTATCACTATATATCACTATACCAA
The DNA here is from genome assembly GCA_004026605.1 of Ondatra zibethicus. NCBI lineage: Eukaryota > Metazoa > Chordata > Mammalia > Rodentia > Cricetidae > Ondatra > Ondatra zibethicus. The sequence goes on from PVIU01007522.1 coordinate 62,963, forward strand.
GCCTAATGATCAGACATACACATACACACAGGATTATGTGCATGCCACACACAAGAACACACACACACACACACACACACTGTACTATGGGATTTAGGACCTCAGGAGAGTAAAGTCATTTTCCACCCCACAGTCTCTGCTAAAGTCCCATATTCTCCCAGTTTAATCAATTTCAGTTCATGACCATGAATTCCTTCTTCCTAAAGTTCCTAGCTGCCCTGCCACATGTGACTGAGGGTTCTATAGACATAGGATGGTCATCCATTCATTGAGTGAGCATTTGTGCAAAACCCACTGTGCATCATACACTGTTTTGGGGTCTGAGGGCACATCAGTGAACAAGGCAGACAGACCCACCATTTGTTATCACTAGATACCAGCAGTGAGGGGACACTTGTTCCTCAGTATCTACAGAATTGTACCTGGAAACCTATGAGTGGCTGACCTCATCCAAAACTGAGGTGAGCTATCAAAGATGAGAAATGTGGGGTTGATACAAGAAGAAAATTCCAGACAGACATAGAAGATAAGGAAGCAGAGAGAGCAGCTCCACTAAGAGACAGGAAGCCATGTGTGAGACCATCTGCTCTGCCTCACCATCACCAGGGAGCTCCACAGAAATGCAGGTGCTCAGACCCCACTCCATCCATGCTGACTCAGAATCTCAGGTGTGGCAGCTTCCTTAAGTGAGCTTTCTGATTTAGCAGCCTGTCCAGGTGACATTTTAACACAATGATTTTGGAGCCTCTGGTCTAGATTTGAGCAGGAAATGGTGTCATAGAAAGGCCTGGAGGGACAAAAGGGCCACAGCAAGAACTATGAACCATCCTAAGAACCTTCTGTTTCTCCCCAGAGGAAATGAGAGGCATTCCAGCACCTCAGGCATGAAGGGGCATCTCCACCCATTTTTATGGTCAGGTACTATGTAGAAAATGTGCTAGAAGGGACCAAACCTGAAGCAGGGACATCTGCCAGAGGATGGTGCAGAGGTTCAGGACAATGCTCACTCCATCCTGGGACAAAGATGGAGTCTGTTGAGGGGGAGAGTAGAGAACAGAAAGGAGAGAGATTTAGAAAGTCCTGTCTAGGTGATTGGAATTCAGGGTGAGTAATTGTTTTGTGCAGCTGTAACACAATGTCTGACACTGGACACTAAACATATAGAATTGAGGTTATTTCTTGCAGTTTTGAACACAGGGAAGGGAAAGAGCATGGACTGTACATCTAGAGAATCCTTCTTCCTGTTCCATCTGACTGTGCAACTGTCTGGGAGTGAGAAGCCAAGCTGGCTTTTGTGACAAGTCCTGTCAGAGCACAGGAATCTAATCCTGTGATGGTGACATTAACTCCTTCATGAAAGCAGAGCACTTGTGACCTCGTTGTGTCTTATCCATCATCCTGTCAGCAGTGACATTGGGGATTAACATTCTAATGAGTAAACATTGGGGAACAAATTCAAATTAGAAGAAAGAGGAATTGAGATGTCTCAGGTATAGGGCATGGATGCTCAGGAGGGTTGGGGCCCTCATAGAGTTCTGACCCAGCTAAGATGGATGGTACTGAGTGTGAATTCAGATGAGTTGGATTTTATGTGGGGATATTACGGACAAAGCCCTGGTTGCCCTGACATCTGAGGGAAAGAAAACCTTTTTCTTTAGGAATCCACATGTGATGGACCCTACCAGGAATTCAGATGGAGAAGAAATGAGTGGCAACCTGACCTCATTCATGCAGCAGAGACTACAGTTGGGTATGTGAAGGATAGATAGATTCAGAGCATCATGATTGGCAGATGAAGGGGTATCTGTGGGAGGAATTCATCATTTCTTTCTCTTTAAATTTAATTTTATTTTATAATTTAATGCACAAGCACTATATTTATGTCATTTCCAACCATAAGTCTGCCCACTCTAATAACTCCTCTCTCCCACCAACAAACTCTTTCAAATTCATGACCTGTTCTTAAATATTATTGTTAAATACATGTACATTCACAGAACTTCAGTCTATTAAATAACCTAGTGAGTCCTACTAGACAATCTATCAGGAAACACTTCCTCAGGAAGACTGATTTTCATACCTCTCCTATCAGCTATTAATTGCCTATAACTACTGTTGTCATTGAGCAGATTCTGTTGAGGAAAAGATAATCTTGAGATTTTATTGGTGCAACATCCCTCGGGGGTGGGGGAACACTACCTGCAACAGATGCTCCAAAAATAGTCATCATTTCTATCCCTCTGTCACTGATGTGGAACAGGAGACGCTCTCCAATAGGAGTAACAGCCCTTGCAAGGCATTCCACACCTAGAAACAAGAGGGAATACTGCTTCCTTCTCTCCCAGCCTTAGGGGCTGCTGATGCCATTACTCAAGCATTTTGCATAAGGCTCTATTAGGGCTCTGTGTCTCATTCTGGGGTGCTATGGCCTGGGATTTATATGCCTATCTCTGCTCATCTATGTTTTGAGTTATGTTCTGGTCTCAACATACTCACTTGAGACATGCTGGGAAACTCAGCGCTTATGGACTAGTAAGAAAGGGATGGTTAAACATTAAAACATCTGCTAATGTAATCCACCATATAAACAAACTGAAAAAACCCACAGCATCATCTCACTAGATGTTGAAAAAGCCTCCAACAAAATTCAATATCTCTTCATAATAAGGGTCTTGGAGAGATTAGGGATACAAGGAAAATACCTAAACATAATTAAAGGCATTTACAATATATCAAAAGCCAGCATCAAATTAAATGGAGAGAAACTCAAATCAATTCCACTATAATCAGGAACAAGACAAAGCTGTCCACTTTCTCCATACCTAACCAATATAGTACTTGAAGTTCTAACAAGAGCAATAAGACAACAAAAGGAGATCAAGGTGATACAAACTGGAAAGGAAAAAGTCAAAACTTTTTCAGATGATTTAATAGTATACATAAGTGACCCAAGAATTCTACTAGAGAACTCCTACAGCTCATACATACCTTCAGTAATGTGGCAGGATACAAAATTATCAAAAATATCAGTAGCCCTCCTATATACAGATGGCAAAGAGACCAAGAAAGAAATCAGAGAAATATCACCTCCAGAAACTGAGAAACTTCTATAAGGCAAAGTACATGGTAAATAAGACAATTCAGTACCCAAGAGAATGGGAAAAGATCTTAACCAACCCCACATCTGACTGAGAGCTGATCTCCAAAATATATAAAGAACTCAAGAAACTAGACATTAAAATACCAAATAATCCAATTAAAAATGGAGTACAGATCTAAATTCTCAACAGAAGAATCTCAAATGGTCAAAAGACATTTAAGGAAATGATTAACATTCTTAGTCATCATGGAAATGCAAATCAAAATGACCCTGAGATACCATCTTACACCTGTAGGAATGGCTAAGACCAAAAACACTAATGACAGCCTATATTGAAGAGGATGTGGAGTAAGGGGATCACTCCTCCACTGCTAGTGGGAGTGCAAACTTATACAGCCACTTTGGAAATCAGTATGGTGGTTTCTCAGAAAATTGGAAATCAATTTGCCTCAAGACCCAGCTTTACCATTCTTGGGCATGTACCAAAAGAATGCTCAGTCATACCACAAGGACACTTGCTCAACTATGGTCATACATCATCATTCATAATAACTAGAACTTGTAAACAATCTAGATGCCCCTCAACCAAAGAATGGATAAAGAAGATGTGGTACATTCACACAATGGAGTATTACTCAGCCATAAAAAACAATGACATCATGAAATTTGTGGGCAAATGGATGGAAGTAGAAAAAATCATTCTGGAGTGAGGTAACACAGACCCAGAAAGAAAACATAGCATGTATTCACTCATAAGTGAGCGCTAGATATAAAGTAAAGAATAAACAGACCATAATCCATAGCTCCAGAGAAGCTAGGTAACAAGGAGGACCCTAAGAGGAACACATGAATCGCCTTAGGAAGAGGAAATACATGAGACCTCCCAAGTAAACTGGGGCCTAGGGATGGTAAAGGGGAGGGGATGAGGGATGAGAACATGGGGGAACAAGATGTTCAAGTTGGTGGAGGAACAGTGTGGGAAAGCAAGGAAAGAGATGTCCCAATAGAGGGAGCCATTATGGGGTTCGGGAGAAATCTGATGCTAGGTAACTTCCCAGAAGTCCACAAGGATGACCCAAGCTAAGACCCCTAGCAATAGTGGAGAGCTTGCCTAAACTGGTCTTCCCCTGTCATCAGATTGGTAACTACCATAACTGTCATCATAAAACCATCATTCCATAACTGACGAAAGCACATGCAGAGGTCCACATCAAAGCACCAGGCCGAGCTATGGGAGTTCAGCTGAAGAGATGAAGGCGGGATTATATGTGCAGGTGGGGTCAAGATCATGACAGGGAACCCACAGAGACAGTTGACCTGAACTTGCAGGAGCTCATGGGCTCTAGACTGAAAGCTGGGAAGCCTGAGTGGGACCACACTAGGTCCTCTGCATGTGGGCTACAGCTTTGTAGCCTGGTCTGCTTGTGGGATCCCTGACAGTGGGACCAGGATCTATCCCTAGAGCATGAACTGGCTTTTTGAAGCTTATTCCATATGGTGAGATGCCTTGCTCAGCCTTGATGGGCGGGGGATGGGAGGCATTTGGTCCTACCTCATTTGAATGTGCCAGATTTTGTTGACACCCATAAGAGGACTTACCCATTCTGAGGAGCAGATGGGGGTGGGTTGGGGAGAGGTGTGAGAGGAGGGTAAGAAGGGGAGGGAAACTGTTGTTGGTATGTAAAATGAATTTAAAAAAATAAAATACATAAAAAAAGAAAGGCTGGGTGGTGATGGCACATGCCTTTAATCTCAGCACTCAAGAGGCAAGGCAGGTGGATCTCTGTGAGTTCTAGGCCAGCCTGATTTAGAAGAGCTAGTTCCAGGACAGGCACGAAAGCTACAGAGAAACACTGTCAAAAAAAGAAAATAGAGAAAGAAAGAAAGAAAGAAAGAAAGAAAGAAAGTCAGCCTAGGCAGTGGTGGTGCATGCCTTTAATCATTTTAATCCTTTAATTCCAGCACTTGGGAGGCAAAGGTAGGCAGATCTCAGTGAGTCTGAGGCTAGTCTGGTCTACAAAGTGAGCTCCAGGACAGACTGGACTATTACACAGAGAAATCCTGTCTGAAAAAAAAAGAAAGAAAAGAAAAGAAAAGAAGGAAATAAAACACAGGAGCTGGTGTGAGAACAGATATTATGGTTAGTCAAAAAAGAAGAGTAGGAAAACAAAACCAAATGTATACGTATAAATGAAAAGCATGTAGATAGCCTGAGGAACAGCAATAAAAACTGCAGCTGCACTTCCTGCTAAAGCCTAGGCCAGAGAACCTGGAAAAGCATTCAGCCATGGCCCAACACTAGAGAAAGCTCTGGAGATGAGCCTGGACAACAAAGGGTGACCTGTGTCTGGCCTATTCTAGAGGAGAGATCCTCATAATTTGCATCACTAATGACCTTCCATCCAACTTCTCCTGCCTGTCCAGGACATGAGTGCATGGAACCACTGGGGACTGAAGATGACTTCTGGGGCCCTACAGGGCCTGTGGCTACAGAGGTGATTGACAGAGAGAGGAACCTGTACAGGTGAGTGAGCCCTGCCTGGAAAAGGTGACTTTCCCCAGCACACTCTCTACACTTTTCGCCTGGTTTCTACTGTGTCCTCTCCTGCCCTCACCAATGCAGGTATCAATGCCTGGACTGAAGTAAGAAGTTTGGGCTGTTATAAAAATAGGGGACTTTATCATGAAATTTTCAAACATTTACAAAACTGGAGAGCACAAGAACTTCCCTATCTAATAACTCAGTTCCAACAACCATTTTCCCAAGTTCGTTTCAACTACTCACATTCCTCCTTTGTCATCACTGTCACAGTAGTCCAGGACATCAGGTGACTTCACCCACAAACATTTCACTCTGCCTACCCCATAGTTAAGATAGGATCTCGTCTTCCATAACCAGCACACCATTAACACATCAACAGAGCTGATGGGAGTCCTTCATTTCGCTCAACCTGGCTCATGATTTGAAATGTGGACTTTCTGCTGGTTATTTTATTCATGCTGTAAGCAGCATCCCTGCCATCATTATATTTGGTTTCTTCTGTCTGTTGGATTTCCCTCAAATCCCTGTAGTCTCTGCACTCCTGCTTCGCTAACAACCACTGTGTGCCAAGAACCCACTAGGAGCTGAGAACATAAGGATGCGTACAGCAGCCCTGTCCTTTAAGGGCCACAATCCTATGAGTAATGGGTGACTATATCCACAGTAATGGTGTCCTCCATAACTTGTATCCTCCTCCAATACTGTCATAGTTCTGTCTCAGCTGGAGAAACAGTCACTTTAATATCCTCCCACAGAAACTGCCACTTGTACCCAGTAGTTACCAAATGAGAAGCCTTGAGAAAAGCACTGAAGATCTTGGTAAAGCATTGTGTCAGGGCCAAGATTGATCACTAATATTAACAGATGGAACCTTATTTTGGGGAAATAAAATCTTTAAGAATATAAACACCAAAAACTGAAAATGTACTTCAGTGGTAGAGCCCTTGCCAAGTGTACACAAGGTCCTAGTTTGAGCCTCAGAAATACACACACACACACACACACACACACACACACACACACACCTATTTCATCACCCTCATTATCATCACAGGAACAGCTTACTGCACTAAGTGTGTGTTACCCGTAGGTTTGCTCTAGATCACTCAGTACTCACAAGTCTATAAGACTGTGCTGCTGTTACCCCTACGTACAGATGAGGAAACAGACTTGGGAGTTAAATGACCTTGTCAGGGATCCATGTAGAGACAGCAGAGGAACCAGAACTCAGAGTAATATGGTATGTGTTGTGTCCCCAGCCCTACACTGCCTCATCCAGCAGATGAGCAGCATTGACATTCACTGGTGTCTGCCTCTCCCTCTTCTAGAGTTCAATTCCCTGTGCCTGGTTCCTACCACTGTCCCAACATTGGACTCTCCTTTGTTGTGAAGAGGGCAGTGACCATTGAGATTGGATTCTGTGCCTGGAGCCAACACCTGGACCAGACTCCCTTACAGCACAGTCACATTGCAGCTGGGCCTCTGTTTGACATCAAGGCTGAGCAGGGAGCTGTGGCTGCTGTGTACCTCCCTCACTTTGTGGATCCCAAAGGTAACCAATCAGGGAGAGGTGAGGGTTTAGGTGAGAGGTCACCCATACATGAGTTCAAAGGGTAAGGTGGAAAGGGGTTGTCTGAGAAGAGCCAGGGGCAAAAGCTTTACCCAGTCAAGGTGAAGTTCCTGTGACATCTTAACAAGAGTATTTTTTAAAGAGCGGTTAGTTCATTCTACTTTCCCTGAGGACTGAGGATGGTATGGGATATGTTTCCTGTCTTGGTACTTTTCTGTCAAATTCATCTTTTCTCTGTAAATTCAGCTTTACTCACATTCAGGGCATTTACACAATGAAACTAGATTCTTGGCCAAACTGTCACATGAATGGATCCTTTTAAAGTTCCCGTTAGAAATTTTGCTACTCTCTGAAACCTCGTGGACTGTCCTCCACTCTCAGCATTCTTGTCTCCCCTGCTTTCACCAGGATATCCCAGTAAACTCTGTTCTTAGCATGGTAGGGATTTTCAGTTCCTAAGTACCAAACTCTTCCACATTCTACCCACAAAACAGTTCCAAAGGCCTAAGGACAATATGGTCAGGTTTATTATAGCAATGACCCAACTGCCGATATCAATTTTCTATCCAACTTCCATGTCCAGTAGCACAAATAAAATACCTGACCAAAAAATCTTAAGAGAAAAGATTTATTTTGCCTCACATTTAAAAGAAATGGTTCATCCTACTTGAAAGTCTAAGAAGAGGGCATTTTTGGTGCCTGGTAAATTTTGTCAACAGAGGAACAGAGAACAGTGACTGCTTCTGCTCATGTGGCCTTTTTCACTTACATAGCCCTGGATCCTAGTCCATGGATCCCACAGTGGGTAATCCTTCAAAATCAATGATTCCAATCAAGATAATCTCTTTCTATTGTGCCCTGAGGCCTGCATCCAAGGTGATTCTAGATTTCATTGAGCTCACATTTGATATTAACCATGATCATTAATGGATAATGATCCATTAACCAGGAATCATCCAGGTTTGTCTTCAGTGGACAAAGGTAGGTACCCTCGGGTCTCTTTCATAACAGCAAATTCCATCCTGCAACAAAGACATTAGTAGATACTACCATTCCCAAGATACAGAGGCTAATGATGGAAGCATTTAATATAGCCTGATGGGTGTAAAGTTTCTGACAATGGCTCTGAGGCTGTATTCATTATAGCACTATGGATGAGACCATCAAGAACCTCCATTACACTGTAAAGGCCTCTCTGAGCAGCTAGCCAGGGCCAAAGACAAGGCTGCTCCAATGAGAGACAGTCCACATGAATCACCTCTAGCAGAAGGTCACACTCATCTCTCTGGCATTGTGAATCAATACTATGGAAATGTTTTGTTGATCTTCTATGTTCTCATTGGGAAATACTTTTTAAAATTTAATATTTCAGTTCACAGTTTGCTTCTCATAAACATCAAAAATAAGTAAATGTTAAAAAGACATCATGACCAAGGAACTTACAGAAGAAATATTTTATTTGAACTTAAAGATTCAGAGGGTGAGTCCATGACCGTCATGGCAGCAAGCATGGCAAAAAGCAAGCAGGTGTGGCACTGGAGAAGTAGCTGAAAGCTTACATATTTATCTTCAGGGAAGAGAGAGAAAGGAAACTGGAAATAGCACAAGTTGTGACACCTCTAAGCCCACCCCAGAGACACACCTCCTCCAATAAGGCCACACCTCCTACTCCTTCCCAAACAGTTCCACCAACTATGGAGGCCATTCTCATTCAAACCGCCACAGTCATTCTAAAGCCTAGGGTGCTGTTTCTCTAGCCGTGTATGGCTCAAGAGAAACACTAAATCTACATCTTTGAATCTTTTCATTCACAGAGGGACAGATGGACATCTTCTTGTTCCGTGTGGCCCACTTTCAAGAACATGGGCTGGCCCTAGAAATTCCAGCCAGACTGGAGCAGAACTATGCAGTACTGAAAAACCCAAGCTTCTCTCCAATGGGAGTTCTACTGAGAATGATCCCTGCCATCAGAAACTTCATTCCCATCACTGCCATCACACTGATCTACTATCACTTCAATGTCGAGGATGTCACCCTTCATCTCTACCTGATCCCCAATGACTGCTCCATTCGGAAGGTGACACTGAGGACCAGCAATGTGGGGCTAGGGTGGGCTGAGAGAAAACTTAAGATACAGCTAGTGAGCCCTTGGAGAGAATCTCCACTTCGAGGGGATATACAGTTCTATAAAGTGAATCATGATGGTACTTATGATTCTGCCCTCTTCTTGAGCCCCTCACACCAGAGTCTTCCCCAACTGTCTTTAATACTCCTTTATCTCTGCATAGCCTTCTGTGGCCTCTTTCCACCGATCATAAGGATGGAAATGCTCCATATCCAACATGTAGTCAAATCCCTTCTTCTCTGGCAGGAACCCTGTTCCCACAATGAACATGACAGAAACCTATAATTCAATAGTCTGTGTGACAGAACAAAAGGCAGAAGGGTGCTCAGGAGGTGTCACCACGCCACCCCACACAAATATACGAATTGACCGTTTTTCCTTACTCAGACCAGATGTTGTAGCCAATAAATCTAGCTAAATCACTATCTCAAATGTTCCCTAGGCAATTGATGATGAAGAAATGAGGTTTCAGTTTGTTCGAATAAACAAGCCACCCCCACTAGACACTCTTTATATTGGCTCCCGCTACATTGTTTCTGCTTCCAAGAAACTGGAAATCATCCCAAAGGTGAGCATGTAGGAGTTTGTCTTTCTTCAAGATTAAATGCCAGGCTTGGGAATCCTGTGAAGCAGGTTACAAGACTTTGTAGCAAACCGAGATTGGAAAAAAAAAAGAAAGAAAGAAAAAAACTGGGATGTTGAATGAGTGAGATTATAGGTGGAAAGCAATTTAAGGGACCACACAGGAATAAAGAAGGTCTGGGTAACTGAGGAATTTGATTCAATATGGCACGGAGAAGGGATCAACCTAACATAGACAGCAAGCCCTGGCTTAAGATGCATGAGCAGTACTTTGAGGATGAGCTCTCATTTATTATGGTTGAAATCTGAAATCTCTACTACAGGTGTAAATGTTAAACACTCTATTCCTAGTTAGTGTTAGTATTTGGGGAGTTGTGGAAACAAATATGTGAGGCCTGGCCATGAGAAGCAGGCCACTAGTAGCAGGCCATAAGGGTTATAGCCATACACTGCTCCCCACCTCAACTAGCTAATTGCTGATCCTCTGGGATAGAACAAGCTGCGCCCCAATCTCCTGCCACCAAGAATGGAGCCCCAGATTACATGCATTTCCCACCATTAAACTAAACAAAATAAATTCTTCCTTAAGTTGCTTCCTGTCAGCTTTTTGTCAGAGTGATAAGAAAAGGAATAGTATAAGTGTCCCGGCTGGGTTCCGCAGAATTTTCCTTAACTTCTGGTGCTATGTTCTTTCTATGTCCTCTTCCACAATGTTCCAACCTTCTGCGTAAAGATGTGCACTGAAAGGCTGTGGGTTACCTCAAGGGTGTGGAAAGCCCTTGTTCATATGAGTAGAGGCTTTGCACAAAGCCCCCCACCTCTCTCTCTCTCCAGGAACTGGAGCTGTGCTACCGGAACCCTGGGGAATCCCAGCTCTTTTCTGAGATCTATGTTGGACAAATGGGTTCAGGGATTAAGCTCCAAATCAGAGACAAGAAACATAGCAATCTCATATGGGAATCCTTGCTGAAACCAGGTAAAATTCGTTTAGGTACAGATAACCCAAATGTTGAAAAAAGAGAATGAGAAGGGAAAGATGTATTGTCATTAATTCTTGGTGTCATGAAATAGCTGGATTAGTTAAGGGGCTTTTGCTAGATCTAAAACAGATGGTTAGAGTGAGAGTGAGAGCAAGCGGGGAGAAGAGGAGCAGAAAAAGGTAAAGAGAAAGCGAAAGAGAATAGCAGAGGAGGAGGGGCAGAGGAGAGGAGAGTAGAGGAGAAGAAAGAGGCAGGAATCCCCTGCAAGATATTCTATTATAGGTCATGCCTCCAGTGACCCAGTTCCTCCAAAAGTGCACAATATAGTTTCCAGTATCTTTCTCAGAACTCATACAATGATGAATGAACTTGTGTATAAAATCACAGCCCTCAGGACCAGTCACCTCTAATTACTGCTGCAGGACTGACTAATCCTTGGACACATGATCATTTATCTGGGAACATAGCATATCCAAACCACCACATACCCTAAGTCCCATTTTCTCTGTCCTGCATCCTGATGTCTGCCCCCAATACACTAGAAATGACAGATTTTTGAGACATCCAAAGTATCCAGTCACCAGTTCACATTTAAATGTGAACAGTTAAATTGAAATTATTTTTGCCATCATGAGATATTTAATCTAAAATCCATACATAATTTTAAATACATTTTGTGTTTTGACAATTTTATACACGCTTAAAATGCACCCTAAACACACCTTATCTCCCTCCTGATCCTGTCAGCCCTTCTTCTTTTCTACAAATCTCTTCCCCACATAAAGGTTTGTTTTGTGTCTCTCAGAGTTTAACTAGGACCATCTGTGTGCTCGCCAATTTGAACTACCCAGTAGAGGCAAGTGAGTTCAAAAGTGGGTTCAGATGGATTGTATATATCCTGTTCTCCCATAATTTGTTAATAGTTTAGCAGTAAGTGGTACTGTCCCTGTGAACTGCTTCCCCATGTCCAGCTGACTGATGGGCAGGCCCTACTTGTGTGGGTCCAGAGACAGTAGGTACAGGTGCTCTGAGTTCATGATGGCCATGGTCATGTGATGCTTAGAAGAGAGCATAATGTTGTCGAGGGGTTTCTGTTCTGCCCGGTTCCTACAATCATTAGGTCCCAAAGAAATCACACAGAGGTCTACATTAGTTATAAACTGATTGGCCCATTAGCTCAGGCTTCTTATTAACTCTTATAACTTATATTAGCCCATTATTCTTATCTGTGTTAGCCACAGAGCTCGGTACCTTATTCAGCGAGGCAGTCACATCTTGCTTCTTCTGTTGCAGGCTCACAACTGCAGAGGAATGGACTTCCTTCTTCCCAGAATTCTCCTGTTCTCATTGACCCGCCTCTACTTCCTGTCTGGTTGTCCCGCCTATACTTCCTGCCTGGCTACTGGCCAATCAGCATTTATTTAAAATATAATTGACAGAATACAGACCATTCTCCCACACCAGCACAACATCTTCTCTATGTCTTCTGTCCCTACATTCTTTATAATTTCTTTTCCACAGTGTTTCTAGAGTCTCAATGGTGTGGTATAAATACCTATTGATAGAGATGAGTACTCAACCATCCCTTATTGTCAGTATCCTGTACATACATAGATATCTGCATTCACCTCCATTCATAGACGTGAGAGGCTTTTCTGAAGACAGCTGAAAGGAGCTGTTGTCTGCAGTATAAAAATAGATATTTAGAAGGGCATTGACATTATGTTCATTTAGCTAAGCAGCAATAGTAGCTTCTCTCAAGGGTCTAAGACTGTCAAAGACCTGGGTTTGTTTGTTTTATCAGTTTAAAATGCTAGGGTGGATTCTATTTTGTGGCATGGGCCTGAAGAATAATCAGGGAGCTACTGGTTGCTCCCATCAAAGTTGTGCCTACTACTTTGCAAAAGGACTATCTTGCCTGGCAGGATGGTTGCTGATACCTTTTCTTCCTCAGCAGCCTGCAAAATACCATGGTGTCTTCAGCAGTAAGGTCTTATCCATTAGTTCTGATAGGGAGCCAAGAAGAAGAAAATGCACATGTATTGTCTTGGGAACCTCCAGGGCCTGCATGCCCAACAACTACTATAGGGATATCCCAAACCTGGAATTGGGTTTGTTTTTGAAACATTACTTCTAAGAGCTCCCATTTGGACACTCATAGAGTGTCTGGTATTCAAACTCTTTATGATTTCTGTATTGGGTTGTCAAATAATAGGTTTCATTGAGACTTTTAAATACTGTCTTCCTTTTCCGGAACCCATTCCACTGACCTACTTATCAACTCTACCCCACCCCTCTTGCTTTTTGAACATTTCTACCCCCACTATTTCCTCTCTACCCCCATTTTATCAATACACTACTGTCTTACTTTTCTCCCTGGGGCCCTGCCCATTTTTATCTTTCTGGTTTCCAGGGATTCACCAAGTTAAACCCAAAAAAACTAAAGACTCCAGGGTAGAAACTGCATGTGAGAGATGTGGTGTTTTTCTTTCTGGGCCTGGCTTCCTCAATATTTTTCCAGTTTGTATACACTTGCCTTTCATAATGTCATTTTCTTCACACCTGAAAAATATCCATGGTATGTAAATGCCACACTTCTGTTATCTAATTAACTGTGGATGGACATCTAGGCTTGTTGCTTTTCCTAGTTATTGTGAACAGAACTTTATTGGGGGCTACTGAGTACCAGCCTCAGCACTCCCTATGGGTTCGGAACAGGGGTTCAGAACATATAGGGCAAGCAAAAACTGGCTGGGAAAAAGGATCTGAGGGGTAGAACAAAGTGACTCAAGCTGTTTCCTCTGCATGTTTCTTTATTTCTTGGTGAGAAGAAAAAAGGACAAGCCCCACAAGGCTTTCAGTTTATATAGACATGCAGACAAGTTAGCAATTCTGTAGGCAGTAACAATAGTATCAAACCTGCATTTCCCAGAATCACAAAGGCAGGCAAAGGAGGCACCTCTCTTACATCTCAGAGGGGGAGGCATGGCTGGAAAGCTCTCCAGCAGCTACAAGAAGGATTAATTAAGAACGGGACTTTAAATCAATACAAAATTCTAAACAGAAGTTTTCATGCACTAACTACATTTCTTAAGTGTAAGTAGTTACGCTAGAAGTTTACGATTAATAAATGTAGAAAAATGCATCAGTGCTGTTGCACTTACTTAAAACTTCAACTTCCTTTCGCTGGTGGCTGGGAACACAGCACTGGTAACCATAGTAACCCATGGGCCTGGGAGGAAGGCTAAAGTACTTGATTTGCATCAGCATCTAGCTACCTGAATTAAGGGAATTTCCTTATAGCTCCACTGGGGTGCCTGCTGGCACCCAGGTGAGAAGGAATTTCATTTTCTAGGGCTGGTTTAGTGACCCAAGCCTTTTTCCTGTATCTCTAGGGGTAAAGGCATAAACAGTTAATATCCTGGGCTATGATCTTATGTTAATTGAATCCAAGGTGAAGGGTAAATACAGAATATTAGTAGCTTGTTAGGTTAGAGGAAAAGGCCAGTACAAGTTCCTGAGTCTGCTGCTAGAGAATTCAGGGTCATCCAGACCTGTTTATCAGTAAGAGCAGACATACTGTCTCTCTGCTCAGTACCTCCTGCTTAGGGCTCCTTTCTTTGTGGAAGTCCTGTCAACTGTCAATAAGGATAGCTGTGAAGAACTAGTTTTCTGTAGGTTTGACTATGAGAACAAAGGTTTGGCTAAGTGAATACTTTCACACCAGGCCTTCATGGTGTGGGAAAAGGAATACAGTTGCCCTTACTGGAAAAGTCAGGAGGGAGTGGGTAGTAAGGGTTCCAGGGAGTGAGGGAGGGGCCAGTGCCTCAGGCTGCATGGTCCAGCTGAAATTATCAGGGTCCCAATTCCCAGATGGCAGGGATCTGGAGGCATGGCGACCCTAGGACCAAGACTGGTGCTGTGAGACACTGGCTACTGAGGGAGAGGCGAGAATGCAGAGGCCAGAAATTGTGGACATATGAGAGTTCTGTCCATTTGTCCCCACGAACACAAAAATTTTCTAAGTCCCGGAGGACAGTTAGCTCAAGGTAGAAATCTGGTGGCCAACACATCCCATTGTCAAGATCATATTGGGGCCAAATCTTAGTGCATAGAGAAATTAGCCGCTGGGGACAGATTGTATTGGACAGTCCCAATTTATAATGATCCTGTAAGAGGCATCCCAGGGGCGATAGCAGATCTGACTTCGAATTGCAAGTGCCCATTTAAAAGTCTATGCCCAACTGTGTGGCTCAAGACTATTATAGCACGTCCACCGAAATAGCTCTTAGGCCAGAATGGGGCTGTGAAAATTGAATGCTAGGTATCCCTATAACAAACAAAATTCACCTCAGCGAAAGTCTCAGCTTTCACTGCTTGGATCAGGCTTTTGGTGTGGTCTGCATCTTCCACAAAAGCCCAATTATCGACAAAAGTAAACACAAATGGGTCCCCCAAAGCCCTAGTAGCAAGGACAAGAAAAATGGCTCACTAAGACGAAGCTGCTCTAGCCTGGGAACTGGTTTAAGCCTGGCACAGAGAGCTCAGGGGACAAGGGCACTTGCAACACGTGGCCATGGGCCACAGGAAAGCCCCCCACCCCGGCCAGTGGGACCTCCAAGATGTTAGGAATATTTTCTAACAAGAGCTCTCTGCCAACGCAACATTCCTATCAAGCCAAATCAAAACAAACCAAGGTTTAACTGGACTCCTGCTGCCAACACGATTACCAGAGAGGAAGAGGGAAAACCACGTATTCATTTTCTGGGAGCAGTTTAAATAGCCTGGAGGAGCGGTCTTGACCTTTCCTGGGGAGGGGTCAAGGTTTGGCAGGTTACCTTGACCCTCCTCGGGGAGGGGCCAAGGTTCAAGGGGCACAAGTGAGGGGCCTCCAAAGATGGAGGCCAGAGACTGGGATTTACATACATCACCTCCCACATCTCTTCCTCTTTTCTGTCTAAATAAAAAGGAAGGTTTTAACTTTAACATAGCAAGATTACATATAACAAAACAGGTATCAAGCAAGAATTATACTTATAATATTTATATCTACTTTATCTTTTATCATAACTAAGGAAAGCTATAATATACCTATCTATTCTTTAACTTGATCAAAGACTCCAGAGGGATATAATATTACCTAAGTAAACAGGAAGTGCATGGTAAGCAACTTCCAAAACTCTAGAATTGACAGAGACGTCTCGCTGCCTGGACAGTCATGCAAAGTTTTTCTGTAACTTTGGAGCATCCAATCTTCAGGACCATAGTATCTGGCAGACTTTTCCATGAAACAGGAAATTTGAAGATCTGTTCTGCCTTGTAATGGCAAAGTTCATCAGTTGCTTTCTTCTGTGTCCTGCACAGAATGTTTGGCAGACTCTTTCAGGAAGCAGGAACCCCGAAGGACAGTCTCACCTTTAGGCAAGTTCAGCAGTCACTTTTCTGTGGGCCCTGCAAGTCCAGTTCATATAGAATAACATCAAGCAGTTCAGGCAAGAGCAGTTTCTTGCCCAAATGACTAACAAACTCCATAGGGAGCCTCTCAAAGTAATTGGTGCTGCCAGGAGCAGATATGTCTCATTGTCATGAAAAGTCTTAAGTTCTTAAAACATTGTAAATGCCATATTCCATAGGTCTTTGAAAGGTTCGAAGATTATCTATCTAACTGAAATATATCTCTATATAACTAGAAAACCTAACTAACATGACTACAAACTTGACTGCTATAAATGACTATCTATTAACTTGTATTGCTTAATTATATATTACATTTTTAAATGAGTTGCGCAAACACAATACCTTAATCAAGAGCAGAAATATACATATAACAAAACTGACCTAAAATTTGTATCAGTAGACCAAGATCCATATCAATAAAAAGTATCTATCTCTATAACATATCCCCCTCTAAATGTAAAGAAACATTTATAAACAATATTTGGGAATTTGGGCATAATTCTCTAGACTACTTCCTGCTGATTGGGAATGCTGTTAATCAGGTCTGTCATGGGTCCATCTCAGCCAGCAGTCCTGAAGCCATTATGAATCTTGGACCATCTGGGCCATTGTCTAAGGAGGTCTTGTTTGATCAAACCACATTAGTCTGTAAGAAATCCATAGATTTTCATCCTCTGTGGAAACAAAAGTAGAACCTGTTTTCCAAAACAACATATCCTTTGACACAAATTTTGAAATCAAGATACCCTTAAATATATATATGTTGGTTTAGCTTAGCAGCCCTTACAATGAAATGTCTCTCTGTACTTAGCTCATTTACAGTCAAAAAATTCAAAGAAAACACAATAATATACATAATCCAGGCTCTCTGTGCATATTCCATCTTTACATGGCTTATTTTTCTTACTCTATACTTTTTCTACAAGTTTAATATTTATTTTATTATCTTTACTCCTTTAATCTGTGACTGACTATACTCTTTTATATTATAACTGTCTGTTCTTTCTCTCTCTCTCTCTCTCTCTATCTCTCTCTCAAGCCTACGTACATTTATCCAACACTGTGGCCCATTTAGAGGTCTATTTCATCTGAATCTGTCTTTATTGTGTGTGTATCTTTAATTATTTTTAGATAAGGAGCTTTTTTTTTTCTTTTATCACCTCCCACATCACAGAACTAAAATGAGCATGTTTGTGCAGATGTCTCCATAGTAGAATATATATTGCTTTGGACATATTACCAGGAGTGGTAAGGTTGGTTTATATGGTAGTTCTATTTCTAGTCCTTAATAAGCCTCAAGATTCATTTTGAAGGTAGCTTCACTTGTTTGCACTCCCACAGGCAATGTATAAATGTTCATCTGTCTCCACACACACATCAGCATTAGTTATCATTTGTATCATTGATATTGGACATTCTTAAGGGATGAGAAGGGAATCATAGGTAATTTAAACTGTGTTTCTGTAAGAGCAAAGTGTTTCCTAGTCATATGTATTTCCTTCTTTGAGAATTCAGTTGTTACTCCTATGGCAAAACTCAGAATTATGCTATTTTCTTGTTGTTTAGTTTTTTCAGTTCCATATGTATTTCTATTACTAATCTTCTGTCAGATGTTAGCTGGGAAATAGTTTCTCTAATTATTGGCTGCAACTTCACTCAATTAAGAACTTTTTGAGTAGCCTGAGATCCAATTTATCAATTATTAAATTTATTTCCTGTGCTACCAGAACCTTACTCATACAATCCCATCTTACGCTGTGTATTGAAATGTTGTCCCTACTTTTGCTCTACATGTTTCAGGATATTTAGTCCCAAACTAAGGTCTTTTATCATTTTTTTTTAAAAGTGAGATATATGCATCTTGTTTAATCTTCCATACAGTGCTATCTAGGTTTTCCAGAGCCACTTGTTTTTAACAAGCTATTTTTTCTCCAATATGTATTTTGGTTTCCATTTCAAGGACCAGGTAGCTATGGTTGTGTGGACTTTTCTCTGGGTTTCTATTCTATTTTATTGATCTGCACATCTTTTTGTGGCAATACCATGATGTTTTTACTGCTATGGCTGTAGTATTGCTTTGAAATCAGGTGTGAGGAGGTTTTCCACACAATTGTTTTTGTTCAGGATTACCCTGGGCATCCTATATCTCTAGTGGTTCCAAATAAATTTTAGCATTTTTTCACACTATTTGTGAAGAATGTCCCTGGAATCTTGATTAGGACTGAATTGATCATGTACTGTGCTTTTAATAGGGTGGGTATTTTCACAATATTGATTCTTCCAAACAATGAGTATATGGGAAGTATATCTTTTCATCTTGTAAGGCCTTCCCCAATTTCTTCCTTTTATATATATCTTAAGGTTTTTCTTATAGAGTGCTTTCATTTCCATGGTTATGTTTCTGTCCTGAAAGTTTGTATTTTTATTTATTTATTTGTTGGCTATTGTAATTTATTCATATTTTCAAGCTGACATGGACAAGAGAAAACCAAATAGTGACATTTCTTGGGTGAAGTAACAATACAGTCTTAGTCCAATTTCCATAATGCCAAAACCAAACTCCCTTAATCAGTACCTCTGGGGATGCCCAGTCCTTGTCATCTGTCAAACACTGGTGGTTCCTGCTCCTGAGCTGTTAGAAACAGGCTACACATGTGGTCAAAGAACAGGCTTTGCTCAGCCTGGGCCTGAGTAAAACACAGGTGGAGATATAACATGCCCCAACAACATATCAGGGTTGAATCTCACTCAAGCCTTACTCCTCAGGCAATCTTGGAAAATTACTTAACTCATGAGTCTGACTTTCCTCACCT
Source organism: Ondatra zibethicus (assembly GCA_004026605.1). NCBI lineage: Eukaryota > Metazoa > Chordata > Mammalia > Rodentia > Cricetidae > Ondatra > Ondatra zibethicus. Next base: position 82,132 of record PVIU01007522.1, read on the forward strand.
GTAAACTAAAGATCAGAATGAGTAACTTGTAGGATGGTTGGAAAGGTTAAATACTGTTAATACCCATCTCATAGTGTGATCCTTAGCTGATGGGAGCAATGTTGTTATTTTTTCTTTATTAATCCAACCCCTTTGTCATGATTTTGTGTTGTTTTAATTTATTTTTTATTGATTTTTATTGAGCTCTACATTTTTCTCTGCTCCCCTCCCTGCCACTCCCCTGCTCCCCTTCAACCCTCCCCTAAACTCCCCATGCTCCCAATTTATTCAGGAGATCTTGTCTTTTTATACTTTCTACTTCCCATGTAGATTAGATCTATATAAGTCTCTCTTAGTGTCCTCTTTGTTGTCTAAGTTCTCTGGGATTGTGGTTTGTAGGATGGTTTTCTTTGCTTTATGTTTTAAAACTATGAACATAGTTGAGCACATGTCCTTGTGGCACGATTGAGCATCCTTTAGATATATACCCAAAAGTGCTATTACTGGACTGGGTCTTGAGGAAGGTTGTTTCCTAATTTTCTGAGAAATCGCCACACTGACATCCAAAGGGGCTGTACCAGCTTGCATTCCCACCAGCAATGCAGAAGTGTTCCCTTTTCCCCACAACCTCTCCAGCATAAGTTGTTATCAGTGTTTTTGATCTTGGCCATTTTTACAGGTGTAAGATGGAATTTCAGAGGTGTTTTGATTTGCATTTCTCTGATGACTAAGGATGTTGAACATTTCCTTAAGTGTCTATCAGCCATTTTAGAGTCATCTGTTGAGAGTTCTCTGTTTAGGTCTGTACTCCATTTTTTATTGGATTATTTGTTCTTTTGATGACCAATTTCTTGAGTTCTTTGTATATTTTGGAGATCAGACCTCTGTCTGATGTGGGGTTAGGGAAGAACTTTTTCCATTCTGTAGGCTGTCATTTTGTCTTGTTGACCATGTCCTTTGCTTTACAGAAGCTTTTCAGTTTCAGGAAGTCCCATTTATTAATTGTTTCTCTCAGTGTCTGTGCTGCTAGGGTTCTATTTAGGAAGTGGTCTCCTGTGCCAATGCATTCAAGTGTACTTCCCACTTTCTCTTCTATAAGGTTCAGTGTGGCTGGCTTTATTTTGAGGTCTTTGATCCATTTGGATTTGAGTTTTGTGCATGGTGATAGATATGAATATATTTTCATTCTTCTACATGTTGATATCCAGTTATGCCAGCACCACTTGTTAAATATGCTTTCTTTTTTCCATTTGATATTTTTTGCTTCTTTTTCATAAATCAGGTGTTCGAAGGTGTGTGGATTAATATCTCGGTCTTCTATTTTGTTCCATTGGTCCTCCTGTCTGTTTTTATGCCAATACTATGCTATTTTCAGTACTGTAGCTCTGTAGTAGAGTTTGAAGTCAGGGATTGTGATGCCTCCAGAAGTTCTTTTATTGTACAGGATTGTTTTGGCTATCCTGGGTTTTTTGCCTTTTCCATATGAAGCTGAGTACCATTCTTTCGTAGTCTGTGAAGAATTTTGCTGAGGTTTTGATAGGTATTGCATTGAATCTGTAGATTGCTTTTGGTAAGATTGCCATTTTTACTATGTTAATTCTACCTACCCAAGAGCATGGGAGATCTTTCCACTTTCTGGTGTCTTCTTCAATTTCTTTCTTCAAAGATTTAAAGTTCTTATAATACAAGTCTTCCACTTGTTTGGTTAGAGTTACTCTGAGATATTTTATGCTATTTGTGGCTATTGTGAAGGGCGTTGATCCTCTGTTTTCTTCCCCAACCCTTTTATCATCTGTGTACAGGAGGGCTACTGATTTTTTTTAGTTAATCTTGTATCCTGCTACATTACTGGAAGTGCTTATGAGTTGTAGAAGTTTCTTGGTAGAATTTTTGGGTTGCTTATGTAAGCTATCATATCATCAGCAAACAGTGAGAGTTTGACTTCTTCTTTTCCGATTTGTATCCCCTTGATCTCCTTTTGGTGTGTTATTGCTCTAGCTAGAACCTCAAGAACTATATTGAGTAGATATGGAGAGAGTGGAAAACCTCTCTGATTTCGGTGGAATCACTGAAAGTTTCTCTCCATTTAGTTTGATGTTGGCTGTTGGCTTGCTGTATATTGCCTTTATTATGTTTAGGTATGTTCCTTGTATCCCTGCTTTTTCCAAGACCTTTATCATGAAGGGATGTTGTATTTTGTTGAAAACTTTTTTGGCATCTAATGAGATTATCATGTGGTTTTTATTTTTTAGTTTGCTTATATGATGGATTACGTTGACAAATTTTCATCCCAGCATCTCTGGTATGAAGCCAACTTGATCATGATGGATAATGGTTCTGATTCTTGGATTCGATTTGCCAGTATTCTATTCAGTATTTTTGCATTAATGTTCATGAATGAGATTGGTCTGTAATTCTCCTTCTTAGTAATGTCTTTCTGTGGTTTGAGTGTCAGGGTAATTGTAGCCTCTTAAAAAGAGTTTGGCAATGTTCCTTCTGTTTCTATTGTGTGGAATAATTTGAGAAGTATTGGTATTAGTTCTTCTTTGAAAGTCTTGTAGAATTCTGAGCTGAAACCATCTGGTCCTGGGCTTTTTTTGGTTGGGAGACTTTTGATGACTGTTTCTATTTCTTCAGCAGTTATAGGTCTGTTTAATTTGCTTATTGTTCTTGATTTAATTTTGGTAAGTGATATTTATCCAGAAAGTTGTCCATTTCCTTTAAGCTTTCCAATTTTGTGGAGTACAGGTTTTAGAAATATGACCTGATGATCCTCTGTATTTCCTCCGTGTCTGTTGTTATACCCCCCTTTTCATTTCTGATTTTGTTAATTTGGATATTCTCTCTCTGCCTTTTGGTTAATTTGGATAAAGGTTTGTCTATTTTGTTGATTTTCTCGAAGAACCAACTCTTTGTCTCATTGATTCTTTGTATTATTTTCTTTGTTTCTATTTTGTTGATTTCAGCTCTCAGTTTATTTCCTGCCATCTACTTCTCTTAGGTGAGTTTGCTTCTTTTTGTTCTAAAGTTTTCAAATGTTCTGTTAATTCACTAGTGTGGGATTTTTCCAGCTTCTTTATGCAGGCATTTAGTGCTATGAACTTTCCTCTTAACACTGCTTTTATTGTGTCCCATAAATTTGGGTATGTTGTGTGTCATTTTTATTGAATTTTAGGAAGTCTTTAATTTCCTCCTTTATTTCTTCCTTGACCCATTGATGATTCAGGTGAGCATTGTTTAATTTCTATGTGTTTGTGGGTTTTCCATAATTAGTATTGCTGTTGACTTCCAGGTTTAAACCATGGTGATCTGATAAGGTACATTGGGTTATTCCAATTTTTTTGTATGTGTTAAGGTTTGTTTTGTTACAGAGTATGTGGTCAAATTTTTGATAAGGTCCCATGAGGTGCTGAGAAGAAGGTATATTCTTTTCTATTTGGATGGAATATTCTATAAATGTCTGTTAAGTTCATTTGAGTCATAACATCTTTTAGTTCTCTTATTTCTCTGTTCATTTTTTTGTCTGACTGACCTGTCCAGTGGTGAGAGGGGAGTGTTGAAGCCTGCCACTATTAGTGTGTATTAATGTATGATTTAATTTTTAGAAGTGCTTCTTTTACATATGAGTGTGCCCTTGTATTTAGGGCATAGATGTTCAGTATTGAGATTTCCTCTTGATGGATTTTTCCTGTGACTAATATGAAATGACCTTATTTCTCTCTTTTGACTAATTTTAGCTTGAAGTCTATTTTGTTAGATATTAGGATAGCTACACCCACTTGTTTCTTAGGTCCATTTGATTGGAATACTTTTTCCCAACCCTTTACTCTGACATGATGTATGTCTTTGAGGTTGAGATGTGATTCTTGTATGCAGAAGAAGGATGGATTCTGTTTTCGTATCCAATCTGTTAGCCTGTGCCTTTTTATAGGTGAGTTGAGTCCATTTACATTAAGGAATATTAATGACCAGTGATTGCTATCTCCTGTAAATTTAGTTTTCATAGTTGGTGATGTTATTTTGTGTGTTTTTTTCTTCTTTGGGATTTGCTGTAATGAGATTATCAATTGTGTATGTTTTTGTTGGTGTAGCCATCTTCCTTGGGTTGGAGTTTTCCTTCTAGTATTTTGTGTAGGGCTGGGTTTGTGGCTAGGTATTGGTGAAATCTAGATTTGTCATGGAATATCTTGTTTTGTCCTTCTATGGTGATCGACAGTTTTGCTGGGTATAGTAGTCTGGGCTGGCATCCGTGGTCTCTTATTGTCTGCATAACGCTTGACCATGACCTTCTGGCTTTCATTGTCTCCATTGAGAAGTCAGGTGTAATTCTGATAGGTCTACCTTTATGTGTTACTTGGCCTTTTTCCTTTGCAGCTCTTAATATTCTTTCTTACTCTGTATGCTTAGTGTTTTGATTATTATGTGGCAAGAGGACTTTTTTGGATCCAGTCTATTTGGTGTTCTGTAAGCTTCTTATATCTTCATAGACATATCTTTCTTTAGGTTGGGAAAGTTTTCTTCTATGATTTTGTTAAATATATTTTCTGTGCTTTTGAGTTGAACTTCTTCTCCTTCTTCTATACCTATTATTCTTAGATTTGGCCTTTTCATGGTGTCCCATATTTCCTGGATATTTTGGGTTAAGCTTTTGTTAGATTTAATGCTTTCTTTAACTGATGAGTCTATTTCCTCTATTGTATCTTCAGCGCTTGAGATTCTCTCTTCCATCTCTTGTATCCTGCTGTTCATGCTTGTGTTTGTGATTCCTGATTGTTTTCTCATGTTTTCTGTTTCTATAATTCCCTTGGCTTGTGTTTTCTTTATTGTCTCTATTTCAGTTTTCAAGTCTTGAATAGTTTCTTTTATATATTTGATTTCTTTTTCTTGGTTTTCTTTGAGGGATTTGCCGATGTCTTCCGATTTTTTTGTTTGTCTTTTCCTTCATTTCTTTTAGGGAATTTCTCGTTTCCTCTTTAAGAGTTTCAAACATTCTCCTGAAGTTATTTTTTAGGTCAATTTCTTCTGTTTCATCTATATTTGGTTGTTCATGTCTTGCTGTTGTAGGATCTTTAGATTTTACTGGTGTCGTATTGCTCTTTGTGGTGTTGTGTGTGTTCTTATCTTTTCTACTCATCTTTTCCTCTAACAGGTGTGGTTGGGGTTATCTGAGATTCTGTTGATTAATATTTTAGGTACCAGTGAATTCAAAGTTCAGAGGGTTGCTCTTCATGGTATAGTCAGTGCCACAGTTCTAGTTGCCCTGTTGGTTACTCCGTGTTCCTGGAGATAGCTCAGTGCTCCTGTGCTTTGCTCTGCTCCCTTGGAGTTTGCTGTCTCAGGCCTACTCTGGCCTAGGTTACCAGCTTTGACCTATTTCTGTAAATCCTGGTCTGGATCTCCTCCTGCAGAAGTCCCTGGATTGGAGTTGGTCCTGCAAAGGTTTCTGGCTCTGATCTACTGCCTCGGAGTTCCCAGGCTCAGGTGTGCCCAGAACCACAGAGGACCTGGCTCAGGCTTACTTCCTCAGAGGTCCCAGACTCATGCTTGGCCTCGCAGAGGTTCCAGGTTCCTGCCTATTCCCTTTGATCCAGACCAATGCCCAGACCCACAGAGGCTACTCCCTCAGAGGTCTCAGACTCACACCTGTCCCAGTAGAGATCTCTGGTTCCTGCCTACTCCCTCAGAGGTCCCAGATTCAGGCCCAGACTGGCAGAGGTCCTAGACTCATTCCCAGAACCACAGGGGTCCTGGCTTAGGTCTACTCCCTTGAAGGTCCCAGATTCACATCCAGACCCTCAGCAGTCTCTGGCTCTGGCTTACTCACTCAGAGGTTACTCCCCTGTACTTGTTCTGGTGGAGATCGCTGACTCTGGATCAAGTCGCTGGCCCAATTGTGATCTGCCAGTGTCCTGGAACTGGATTCTTGTTTTAATTTATTTTTCACATACCTATCCCAGTTCTCCCTCCTTCCTTTCCTTCTGCTATCCCTACCTTCCCAACATAGGGACTCATTAACATATACTCCCTTTCATGAGGGAAAGTATTCAAATAAAGGAATATTATAATCATGTTGGAACTTGTGTTCCCAATCTTACATTTTGGCTTTTAAATTCATTGTTACTCAATCCCTTTCTTCATTAGATGCTCCAGTGTATCTACAAGTCAGGATGCACCAAGATGGTCTGGCTAGCATGGAGTGTAAGGAATATCATCCTTCCTTCATACAAATGGAACTAGGGCTCCCAATACTACAAACTTGGTCATTGGTCTGACTTCCCTAAGCTGTTAGAGCACAGTAAATTTAGAGTCTTCTCAAACCTGTGGCTTAGTCATGAGCTGAAATTTATCAACATCCTTCACTTGATGCTAAAATTAACTCACTGTCCTATTTGCTCCGTCTTGCTTTATCTTGATTCTGCAGTCAAATCAAGAACACATTGGTGGCATGTGACTGTATGAGGTCAAACAAGAACCAAATATAGCTTTCTACCCAGGACCAAATGTCTAATGATTTAGGCATGCAAGGGACTTAGTTAATTCTCCACAACTAATTCAGTCTAGGATGAAATTGAGGCTGTGATCATGTGGGAGAATTAACTATTGCTCATTCACATGTCTTCCCTATCAATGGTGATAGAACTGGTGCCTAGATTCATTGTGTTAGTAAGGCTATGTTCACCTTCCAGATTATATCAGAATTTCTGTAGCTCATTCTCACAATCTCAGGCATGGGTGGGAGTTTAACAAAGAGGATTGAGTGTTGGTGACAGACATCATTACAGATGCTTCATCTCTGTTTTCTTCCAGGGGATCTCAGACCTGCACCGTCCATGATCCCTGCAGCTCACAAAGGTCAGTAACAGTTATATGAGGCCAAAGTAGCCAATAGTATTCTGCTGGTAAATCATCTGACCCTTGAAAGAAAGGCAGTGAGAAAGAAGAAAGCATTGTTTTGCAAACCTCACCAGAACTGGCAGAAGAGGAGCATGCCCAGGGCAGAGTTTCTCTCATAACCCTTGCTGCTCCCATGTTGACAATAACCCCACCCACTCCCAACCTGAATACCCCACCATGAACCCCTCTGGTTAGGCCAAATAGAAAACTAATAAGTGGCCTCAAGAAGGGTACAGATATTTTTTCAAATGACTTCCCAGAGGAAGAAGGGAGCCAGGAATGCAGATGAGGTATGTGAAAAAAACAAGAAGTTGGTAACCAGTGGGAGAGTCCATGGAGGAACGTTTCTTTGCTCAGTGTGTCTCATCTTCACCCCTAGATGCTCCTGCCTTGCTACACTTTGTGGACGAGCATCGGCAGCAGCTGGTGGCCCGAGTGACATCAGTGGACCCTCTCTTGGACAAGCTGCACAGTCTGGTGCTGAGTGAAGAGGAGTATGATGTGGTACGGGCTGAAGCCACCAACCAAGACAAGATGCGGAAGCTCTTTAGCCTTGGCAGGTCCTGGAGCTGGGACAACAAAGACCAAGTCTACCAAGCTCTGAAGGAGACTCATCCTCACCTGATCATGGACCTCTATGAGAAGTCAAGAAGCATCTCTATGAGATCCTGACATCTTAGTTGATGAGGGTTTGGCACTCATTTGATTTCTGGCTCTGCCTGACTTTCCTTTTGCCCTAAGTTTCTAAATCCATAAACCAGTGGCCATCTGAGTTTCTTTTCTGATGTCACTGTTTCCAGGAGACCTCTTGGGGACCCAGATATTTCCTCTTGGCCTTTCCCAGCCAGAAGTTCATGTGGGATGAGCATCTGATGAAACTTACAGTGGAGCCAGCAAATCTATTCAGGCCTTGTCCAGCCTGCTCTCATGGTCTGAGAGGCCAGGCTTGTGCCCACCTGACCCACCATGATACAAGAGGACTGAAATGCATGGGAATGGAGACAGTGAGATGGTGCTTTCCCTGGAAAGTGAGTGTCTTATGAATAGGAAAGAAAGGAGGCTTCTGAAACATTTCCAACCTCAGTGTCACTGGTTTTTCTTTATTGATTCTAATTCCCTTATCAAGTCTTGAACAGTTTCATTCCTTTTCTTCCACTATTTGTCTTTTTTTATTTTTGTTTTTTTGAGGGATTTATTCATTTCCTCACACTATTTGTATTTTCCTGGATTTCTTTAAGGAATTCATTAATTTCCTCTTTGAGGACCTTTAGCGTCTTCATACAGGCTTTTATGTTCTTTTTCTTCTGCTTTTACTATGTTGGAATATTCAGGGCCTGCTGTGGTAGGATGGCTGGGCTCTCGTGGAGACATATTGACCTGGATGCTATTGATCGCGTTTTTATGCTGGCGTCTAAGCATCCGGAATTGGGATGATTATAGGTCTAGGGGCTTATTTCTGGATTTATTTTTATTTAGGTGGGTGTTTTGTTCCTTGGTTTCTGCTTCTTCTCTGGATTTTAAGAGAGTGTGATAACTGTTGCCTGGTAAGAAACTTTATTGATCTGATATGTGTGGTCCGTGGGGTTTCCAGGTATTTCTTGTCATTGGAAGCTGACACTTGGAAATGGGGATAGGCTAAGGGTCTGAAGGAGTTCAGAGGAGGGAGGAGATCAGAGTGTTCAACAAGGATTTGCTTATTGAGTCTCCTTGAAATGAGGGAAGGGACAATGAAGAGACCTCATCCCAGAAAGTCTGCCATAGCACTGGGGCTGGGACTGGAGAATTGAAACTAGAAGTACAGAAGGAGAAAGGAAGATCTATAAACAGGCCACTTGCTTCCCTGGCAGGAGTATCCTGTGGGTTGTCAGGTGGTGTCTGCTGAAATTATGGACTAGGATAAAGCAACAAGTGGGGAGAGGGATTTTGGGAGGGGGAGGTCTGTGGAATCCACACGAGATGTGGGCAGGGGGAAAGAAGGCTGCAGCAGGGCTAAAATCATTAATATAGAAACAAAAAGAAAAGTACAAAGAATCAA